>JAVUPR010000266.1:20492500-20740000 GCA_036785695.1 Gentiana straminea | reverse complement strand
CGACTTCGTGAGACGTTTCAACCTTGAAGCCATGAAAGTGCATAATGCCGGTGATGCGCCGCAAGTTAATGCCTTTGTGGGAGGTCTCGCGGAATATGAAGCCGTATGATAAGCTATCCAAGAAAATGCCGAATGATATGGATGAATGTGTGAACATAGTCCATAGATTCGCCAAGGTGAAGAGGCGGTGCGTCGCACACCATTTCACTTGGCCTCGCCGAGGAACGACTCCCGAAGCGGAACAAGGGTCGGCCTAGGGATCGGAATGAAGAAAGCAAGTCCAACGTCTTTGATCGACCGATGCTCCGGTATCGGATCGGTTGGGAAAGAAAGGAAATTTAAAAGACCGAGACTTTATCCCCTCAACCGATCTCGGGGGAGGTATTGGCAATCATGATCAAGAAGAACATCGCTAGGACACCTAAGCCGATGTCTAAAGATCCGGAGAAAAGGAAAAATACTCACAAGTATTGTGACTATCATAGAGATGTGGGGCACGACACGGAGGAATGCTTTGACTTGAAGAGGGATATCGACGCCTGTATCCAAGAGGGTCGATTGGATGAAGTCGTTGACAGGTCAGAAAAAGACGAGCCGAAGGGCCGCCGGGAGTACAAGAGAAAAAGCTACAACGGAAAGAAAGATCGGTCTCCACATCGAGATAATCGGAATCGGCGGGAAAGGTCATCTGACCCAACCTACAGAGACAATCGCCGAGATGACCGCCAAGAAATTCAGAACCGAGATCCTCATCGAGATAATCGTGCCGGATATGACGTTAACACAATCGTGGCAGAGCATGAGTCGGATCGACCTCGATCAAGTCGGCACTCGTCTGACAGGACGAGAGAGTCAAAAAAGATCAGGTTGACAACGGAAGTAGGTTACGGACCCAAGGACGATGTTCCGAGTTCCCACAGTCATAGCGAGGGATTGGTGATCGAGGCGGTAATAAGCGAGGGTCGAGTAAAAAGAGTTTGTGTCGACATGGAAGCGCCGTTAATATCCTTTATTATTCGGCGTTTAGGGCCATGAGGTTGAAAGATGAAGATATCATTCCGTTATCTACCCCTCTTTTTGGATTCACAGGGGCGGGCCATCCACCCCGTCGGGTCGATCGCCTTGTTAACGACGGTCGGAGACGGAGAAAAGGGGCGGACGATGGAAATGACCTATGTCGTAGTTAAGGCCCCTTCGGGGTACAACGCGATATTAGGTCGACCGGCTTTATATGATCTCGCAGCTATTATCTCGACTTTCCACAACAAAGATGAAGTTTCCCACCCGGTACGGTACCCATGAGGTCAAGGGAGACGTTGAAGTAGCCCGGAATTGTAGTTTGGTTACGATCAAAGGAAAAGGAGTTGGGCAAGTGCTAGTTGAGGAGTTGATACCTGAGGAAGAGGAAGAGCGAAGCCGGGTCTCTCGCCGACCCGACCGAGGAAGTTCGAGTTTGGAAGGAGGAAGAAGGTCAAGGGGTCCGGATCGGGAAGTGGATGCCACACCCCGACATGAGAGCCTTGGTCGACCTCCTAGTTGAGTTTCGAGACGTTTTTGCGTGGAAGGCGGATGACATGCCCGGCTATCGGCGGATATAGCTATGCACCGGCTTAACGTCGATTCCAAAAAGAAGCCAATACGGCAAAAGAAGAGAAATCTTGCACCGATAGAAAAGAGGCGGTGAAGAAAGAAGTTGACAAGTTGCTCGCGCGGGGATCATGAAAGAGGTATTTTATCCGGATTGGTTGGCTAACCCGGTGTTAGTTAAGAAGCCGATCGTAGCCGGCGAATGTGTGTCGACTTTACGGATCTTAACAAGGCATGTCCCAAGGATTCTTACCCGCTACCGAAGATCGACCGGTTAGTCGACTCGACACTTTGGCTTCGAGGTATTCGGGTTCCTCGATGCGTACGGGGTTATTATCGGATCTTTATGGACCCACAGGGACTCGGAAAAAACCGCTTTTATCACGAGTTTGGCACGTTTTGCTTTGTTACGATGCCGTTTGGGCTTAAGAATGCGGGGGCTACTTATCAACGGGCCGTCAACAAAATTTTCAAGAGGCGAGATAGGTCGAATATGGAGGTTTATGTGGATGATTTATTGATCAAGAGCAAGTCTTTGGGACGGTTTCTTGTCGATGTGAGAGAAGTTTTTGAAGTATTGCGAGCGAAAAAAATGAAGCTCAACCCAAAGAAATGCACATTCGGAGTTCGATCAGGGAAATTTCTAGGGTACATGATATCGAGAGATGGGATCAGAGCTAACCCAGATAAAATCGAGGCTCTCAAAAGCATGCCCGCACCTCGGAATGTCAAAGAGGTGCAAAGGTTGACAGGTCGGATGGCGGCTCTCAACCGTTTTCTGTCGATATCGGCGCAGAGAGCTCTACCTTTCTTCAAGATTCTGAAAAAAGCTAGTCCGTTCCGATGGGACGAGGAGTGTCAGAAGGCGTTTGACGATTTGAAAGAATATTTATCTGATTTGCCAACGCTGTCCTCACCTCGAGATGGAGAGAAGCTCTTGGTTTATCTAGCGATCGCGAGGAAGCGGTAAGCGCCGTCTTAGTTCGAGAAGGAGACCGGGGACAAATCCCGCCTATTTTGTCGGCAAAGCCCTACATGGTGCGAGAGGTCGGATATACTCTCCGGAGAAGTTAGCGCCGAGTTTAGTTCATGCGTCGAGGAAGTTGAAGCCATATTTCCAAGCACATCCTATTGCCGTGTGGTTACCGACCAACCGTTAAAACAAATTTTGGCAAAGCCCGAGACATCGGGTCGATTAACCAAGTGGGTTGTCGAGCTAGCGGAATACGACATAGAGTTTCTACCTCGAACGGCCATCAAGGGTCAAGCTCGGGGCGACTTCTTAGCGAAGGGTTGTCGATTCGGTTAGAGCAAGGAAAACGGTCGTCGAGAGGAGCAGTGGACACTCCACGTCGATGGTGCCTCGAGTAAAGAGGGGGCTGGAGCTGGTTTACTGCTAGTTAGTCCGAAAGGGGAAGAATTTCCGTATGCACTTCGGTTCGAGTTCAAGGCTACGAACAACGAAGCCGAATATGAGGCCTTAATCACAGGTTTAAAGCTAGCATCGAAGTTGGGAGTCGAAAGTCTTCTGGTATACAGCGACTCTCAACTCGTGGTAAATCACGTGCGGGGAGAGTATGAAGCTAAGGAAGAATCAATGAAAAGCTATCTAAAGGTTGTTCAGGGGTTAATGTCGAAATTCAAGACGATCCAAGTCGAACAAAACCTCGGAGTGAGAACAAGCGAGCCGATGCGTTGTCTAAGCTCGCGTCGAATTTCAAATCAAAGAGGAAAGTTCGGTTGAGATGCTAGCGGAACGGAGCTATAACGAGGTCGACGTGCAGCCCGTGGTTCAAGGATCGACCTGGATGGACCCTATAGCACTATTCTTGAAAGATGGAATACTTCCCACCGATAAATCTCGGGCCGGAAAATCCGACTTCAAGCCTCCAGTACGCTCTTTTCGATTATGTGCTTTATCGAAAATCATTTGTAACCCCTTGGATGCGATGCGCATCGGAAGAAGAGGGGCTTATCTCGCTCGAAGAGATACACCGAGGGTCCGTGGTAATCATTGCGGAGCTCGAATGTTGGCAAGGAAGTGCAAACTAGCAGGATATTTCTGGACGTCAATGCACAAAGATGCGAGTCGATTGGTAATGAGTTGCAGAGCCTGCCAAGTACACGACGTGGTAACTCATCAGCAAGCACGAGAAATGAATGCCATCGAGTCTGTATGGCCGTTCGATGAATGGGGAGTCGATATAGTCGGACCTCTACCTCGAGCTCCGGGGAATTTCAAATACGTCGTCGTTGCGGTTGATTATTTTACTAAATGGGTCGAGGCCAAAGCTCTTACTGACATCAGGGCCCAGACCATCAAAAAATTTCTATGGGAGAATATTTTGTGCAGGTTCGGAATTCCGAAGTATCTGGTCTCGGACAACGGGACTCAGTTTCTTGATGATAGAGTGCAGAATTGGTTGAAAGAATTCAGGATCGAGCACAGAACGACGTCAGTAGCCCGACCTCAGTCTAATGGACAGGTCGAGCAGACAAACAGGCAGATCAAGTTTGGACCGAAGAAGCGATTGGAAGATGAAGGCCGAGATTGGGCAGCTCGCTTACCCAAGATATTATGGTCATATCGCACAAGACCCAACTCGGCAACCCAAGAAACTCCTTTTGCCATGGCCTATGGATGTGAAGCCGTGATACACGCAGAGATCGGACTAGCATCGCCTCGGGTTTTAGCTTATAATGTCGAAACTAATGCGCCGATCTAAGAGAAGAAAAAGACAATGTCGAAGAGAAGAGGGAAATGGCGGCGTATCGGATGGCCGGTTATAAAAGAAAGATTGCTCGGTATTACAACGCAAGGGTGAAATACAAATACTTCCAAGTAGGAGACCTCGTATTGAGAAAAAATGAAGCCGAAAGCGGGACCCAATAGGCAAGCTCGAGCCGAATTGGGAAGGTCCGTATAAAATCTTGAAAGTGCATCCTAAGGGGTCATATCGGTTGGGCGAGGTCGGATGGAAGCACGGTGCCTCGAACTTGGCATGCCACCAACCTCGAAAGTATTATGTTTAAATTATTTCTTATTCTCATGACTTTTGCAGTTCTACCTTCATCAGTTGTAACAGGTCGATATGACATTGTATTGCGATTCCTTTTATAAAGCATGCTTTCTTTTCCTTTTTAATTACGCTACATGTGCAAGACCGTATGAAAAAGCAAAATGGGGCAAATGAAAAAGCGCAACAATCGACCGAGACATCAATTCTCCGACCCGAACAACTCGGCACTGTATGGTGAAAAAAGCCAAGTCACTGACAATGCTTATATCACTCCCGACATGCCAGTAAGCCACGATGCTAAGCAGTCGGCGGATTTAAAACAAAATAGTGAGTAAAGCCAAGTCACTGACAATGCTTATATCACTTCCGACATGCCGAAGAAGCCACGATGCTAAGCGGTCGGCGGATCCCACGATGGATTCTTAACTCGGCTCGATCATAAGCACCACGATGTGCCCGATCAAAAGCAGAATAGTCGAATCGGGCTCCGACCAAAAAGCCAAGTCAAGCCAACAAGGCAACACAATGCTAGGTCGACTCATACTCAAGTGTACCGAGTCATGAACTCCTACTACACTTCGAGGGGCCGACGGGGAATTAAGTCCGAAGGACTACACCCCATAAGGCAACATTTTCAAGGGAATTAAGTTCAAAAGGACTACACCCTAAACAAACGATCAACAAGAAACAAAAGACATTCAGTGAAAAGCATAGTGATGATTCAAATTCAAAGATCAAAATGCAAATTAAAATGTCAAGTCTATGGGATCGAAATGACCAAATACAAGTTTAGACAAATAAAAACGTAAATGTTATTACAACCGGATCGAATAAGAAAAGTTCAATAAAAAGGCGACAAGGGAAGGCATCGGGCGAAGGTCGGTTTGAAGTCGAAGCATTGGGATCGACCTGTTCATCCAACTCGGCGTTCCTTCACCGGCTCCCTCCGGGCCGGGACCACGTACTTGTTATAGAGAGACACGCCGGCCTTGAAATCGGTGATGTATCGGCCATATCGGGGAATGGACTCGGGTCATATAAATAGGCTTTGCCGATGCTCTTGACCTCGAAGTCGGGGACGACCATCTTGACTTCGTCCGGTGCGTTCGAGAACCCCCCTTCATGGCCCGACTCATCGAAGCGCCGGTCGTTATCAAACTCGTCGGACGTCGGGGAAATCCTTTTTAGTCGCTTCCAAGCGGGTCGTGAAGCTATCGACCTCGAGCCGAAGGTCGTCTCGAGCCTTGGTAGAGGCAGCCACTCAACTCTAGTTTGATCCGGCTCCGACTTTACCGCCGCCGGCTCGGCATCTCGCAGACAGTGTCTTCTCGAGCCTTAGACGAGATCCGACTCCGCTTTCGGCGTCTATCGTCCAACTTATTGGCTTTAGCTTTCAGCTTCTCGAGATCCGATGTCAGCTTAGCAATTGTCTCCTTCTGCTCCTCTAAAGCAACCGAGGGAGCCTCGATTCTATTTAACGCCACTTTCGCGGCCAGACGAGTCTGCAAAAAAGGGAAAACATTGTTAACTTCGAAGTCAGACAAAACCTTGAAGATACAAGGAAATAAAAGAAGACTCACAACTCGTTGACTCTTCATGATAAGGTCGTGTAGCTCCTCTGGAGTCATGCCCTCCATCTCTGCTACGTTCATCCCGGGGATCGCCTCAGTAGAATTTGGTGGAGCAAGGTGACGGGTCTCCTTCCCGACCCCATGTCTCACCTCGGATGTTTTATGGCGTTTTCTCGAGACGAAGTCATCTTCGGTCAGCTCTACCACATTAGCCTCGTCGGGGCCGACTCCTTAAGATCTCGGATGTCGGAGCGGGGAGTAGAAGACCGAGTCGTACCCCTTTGTCCGCCGGATGTACCCGAGGAAGGCTTCTTCGACTTGATGCCAGCCATTTCCTGGATTGTGCGAGGATCTACCTTTTTAGGGTCGGGCATCTTTCCAACTGCCTCTAGCCTTGCAAAGTGTTCCACTGCGAACAAAAGATAAGTCGACGTTAAAATAGCATTTAAAAATCTAGAAAATACAAGTACAACAGTTCAACAGAACGAATCAGTCGCCTACGAAAAACTCGAACGTCCTCATCGAGTTCCAGATAAGCGCCTGGACCTGCCGTCTCGATGTCAGCAAACGGATATAGAGAATGTAGGTTCCGAGTCGCAACGTCGGGATGAGCGCACTCGATGGTCACACACTCGCTGGGAACATCCGATTTGAGCCGATCATGCCATTTTTGCGGCCTTTGGAACCAAGTATGTATGTCGATATCAATCAAACCATGTCGAACAAAGAAGAAGTTGGGTTTCCGGTCGCCACGAGACGAGATCACCTTCCTCACGAACTCCGATGCCGAGGGACGCTTCGAAATGTATACCATCCCACGTCCCGCAAACTCGCCAAGGCAAAGTACCGACGGAATAGTCGAACCGAGAATTCAACCTTGGCGATTCGACACGCCGCCGCGAAGCCCATTACGCTCCCGATCCCACGGGAGCGAGCCGGGTGATGCGGATCTTGTAGTGTTGAAGGACGGCGATTAGACACGGGTCGAAGGGGAATCTTAATCCCTCTCTCAATTGCGCCTCGTATATGGCACGTAACCCAAGGGGGGGTCGCATGCGAATCGGTATCGATCGTGTGACACTTTAATGTGGTCGACGAGTAGGGGATTCCATATCTCAAACGGATCGCTTTGGCTTTCTCTCGGCGTTAGATTTGACACACATCCATACGGTCCCCGGCCCCGCATTCGGTTCTCGCGCTTGGCAACGGTCGAGAAGATCCAACGGCTCGAAGAGATGTCTCCCCGTTCTCCCTCCCCTTCTTCTTCTCCGGCTGCTCTCTCACCGGAAGCGGTTGGATTCTCAGAAATTGTTTCCTCCGTCGATTCTACCTCAGTTTCAACAATCTCCTCTCTATTTTGGGAGTCACTATCGCTGCTAGACATGGGCTTAAGGAGAAGATGCAAGAAATAAAAATAAGAAGGAGAACTTAAGTGAATTTAGGGCTTACTTGAACTTTTGGCTAAGAAACTGAAACTCGCTGAAGATTATAATGACGAATGAGAAACGTCAAGGTCTTGGACTCCTTTTATGCGTGTGAATCTTGCAAATGATTTGAAAGGGTGGAGATTGTGGGTAGTTATAGAATACATAACGCGAGAATCAAGGGTAGTGGACCGCCTAAAACGCTTCGTTTCCCGCACCCATTAATGCTAGTACGATGACGTCATCCTACGACGGCTAGATCGGGTAGATAGGACACCGCGTTCCCGCCTAAAGAAGACCACGTGTCGAGAGAGTTATTTAAATTTTCGGATCCGATCTCAAAGCACTCGAGATGAGCTTCGCTCCGATCCGGGGGCTTATGATGATACGAGAATACACACCTCCACGTGGAATTATCGATTGGTCCATCCGGCGTTTGAATAAGTCTGGGACGGCTATCGGCATCGGGTCGATACTAGACGTACCAGTGAAGACCACAGCTCGAGTGGGATTCACCAAGTGTCTGAACTCGAGCGCCCACGTCGGCCGTCTTCGAGTCGATCTCAGATACGTTAGCCGGTGCTCCCGGGTCCACATCCCACGAGGTTGTTTGGGAAAGGAGGCAGCGCCCATTTAAGGGTATTTATGACAATAACTCCACCGCCGCCCTTAGTCCTGGGGCGACATGTGCCTATAAATACATAGGCTCGGGAACTACGTAAGGGCTCGATTCCCGACTTTCACACGCGGATACGTAGGCGAATCCAAGATACGTTCTTGGACTCAGCCGTAATACACCAAAAACTCCATCTTTTGTTCATACACGTGGCCTCAATTCACTGGTGGTGCATTATTTAGCATCGTCAAACGCCATTCACATCTCTCACTGACCCTTCAAAGCCCTCCCTGTCAAAAGCCTAGTTTCAATACACCTTTGATCATTCAGATTCTGCTGATTCGGGTCGGACCCAAATATTGCGGACCAATGAAATCTACACAACCTGATCAGACAGCGTGTTTAAGCTTGATGGAGCTCTTTTTATATGGAATTTAAGGATCCCGGAGAAGTACAGTAATTCTACACGTTGTGATCTCCGTCTTGTGCATTTCCGGCCACCCAGGAATCCGGTAAATGGTTTATCGTTCTGATTTTTTTGTCAGTGGGTTCTGGAATGCTGCCACTAGCAAGCTTTGTATGGTGGGAAAAGGGAATCAAGGTTAGGACCGTTAGGCTATGTTTATGGTGTTTTGAAGCTTGATTACCCGAATGAGTCGAGTATTTTTACTAGTTTGGTTAATGGTTCGTTGGAAATCTGCAATGAGGATTTTAAGTTGCTTGATTATTTGCATATTAGGTGTGAGCTTTAGAAATAATGAGTATAAGCTGATTGAAGAAGTTGTTGGAAACCATTTGAGATGTTTGATAATTTGATTGAGGTTTCCGGTGAATGCAAGACATAAAACTATGATAATGAAAAAATATGTGGATATTCCACTTGGATGTTAACCTTTATTCACATTAAGTTTGACGGAATATTTAAAATTGTCCTAAAACTGTAAAAAAAACAACAAACATAAGGGTTTTTTTTAAATTAAGTTAAAACATGATGTCCTAAAAGTGTCAATATCCCTAAAATAAAATATTGTACTACAATATACTTTCCCCCCGTTTTTTTTAAATGTTATTTTTCAGAATTTATTTTGTTTTTATTTATCTGTCATTTTACATTACCAATGCAGCATTTATTTTTTTTTTTCTCCTTTAACGTTCATTTCAATAAACACAAATTTTGGTACAATATGCACAAAGAATGATGAATAATTTTGTTATTTTACATTCTATTTCAAACACATTAATCACTTTTTAATCTGTGTGATTATTCTCTCTCCGACATTTAAAAAAACGGAGGGAGTAACATTTATTAGTGTATTTAAGGCTTTTGCGAAGAAAAAATATACTCCCTCCGTCCCATAATATAATTTATTTTGGCCATTTCACACAGATTAAGAAAACCTAATAAATTAGTTACTTTTTACTATTTCAATGCAAACATTGTATTGTTTTCTGGGACTAGCTAATAATAATGCATTGTTTATTATGAAAATGAAAACAATGCATTTAATATTGTATTATTTTGTGAAAATGACTTATATTTTGGGACACCACTAAAAACCCAAAAGGCCCTATATTACGGGAGAGAGGGAGTATTTAATCTTTTTTTTATTCTTATTACAAATGTTCAATTAACTTTAAGAAAAGACCATCCAAAAAAAAACTTTAAGAAAAGGCCCTTAATCCATATATTTTTTTTAAGAACCTTAAAATAAATGGAAAATTAGACCATCCAATTTTTAAAAAAGGAAACTCGGTTAAGAAAAATCGAATTTCCCGAATCCCGAAAATTAGTAATTTCGACGATGAATTTTGAAAATTAGTGAATTTCATATAATTTTTGAATTTAAAAATTTCGAACCTTTTCGAAAAATAAATAGTTTTGTCCAAAAACGGCATTTTATCGGCATTTTATCTATTCAACGTACACCATGTATCTCTCTCTCTTTCTTCTCCCAAAAGAATTATGCAGGCTTCTCTTTCCGGTCTCCTCACTTTTTCCGGCGCCGGCTGCCGAAAGGCTCCCGCGCCGGTAACTTTCTTTGTAGTTTCTGCCGAAACACAGACGACTTGCAGATTAAAAAAGATTAAAACATAAGTAATGCAAACATAAAGTATGACAAAATTGATAAAGTACAAAAACAAATCGAACACAGTGATTTAAAGTGGTTACGACGTTGTGCCGACTAGTCAACGGACAGAAAATTAGATATTTTATTATGCACAAAGTTACAAGGAATTTCACACACTTGTGAAACACATTGCATTGATTAGAACATTGGTATTTATATGCACAAATCCCTAACCCTAACCGCCAAAAGATTTGTCGAAATTGTCATAAATACCACAGGTGTGGATCCCGCTCCAGCTGTTATCCACCAGAAGAAACTCAGCTCAGAACTGACTTTCTCAGACTTGTAACCAACTGCTCAGATGTAGAACTCAGATGTACTCAGGAAAACTCAGCTAACAAAAAACGACAGCTGACTTCAGAAGAAGCTCAGTTGCTCTTCACCAAAACTGACTCTCACATAACTGAATACCTTTACTGAACTGTCCATCATTCACAGTCTCAGTTTCACAGATTAGTCACACTAGTTTATTCATCAATTTAGAGATCAAGTCACCAAAACTGAAAATCTTCACCTTGACTTGAACTCTCATTCACAGTCAACCAAATTGCATAATCAGATGTACTTGTATCAGATGCATTCGTCAATGCCAGGATGTACTTGTACCAGACTTCTCCACAGAATCCATTCAAGCTGATCTGCCCTCGGTGAGTATCCGATTTCGCTTTATAAGCTTTGAATATTCGGCAAGTCCGTACACAACTGAAACTTTCTCTGCTGAACTGGTTTAGTGAACATATCAGCAGGATTATCCTTGGTGTTGATCTTCTTCACAACAACCCTCTTCCTGAGAAAATGATACCTCACATCAATATGCTTGTTTCTCTCATGATGAACTTGATCCTTAGCTAGACAAATTGCACTTAAACTGTCACATTAATTCTCAGCTTGATCTTGATGTAGCCTCAAATCACCGACTAGTCCCTTCAACCAGATACCCTCCTTGGCTGCTTCAGTAAGAGCCATATACTCAGCTTCAGTAGTTGATAAAGCCACTGTTGCCTGAAGAGTTTCTTTCCAGCTGACAACTGAATTTCCCAATGTTAAAACATAACCAGTCATTGATTTTCTACTGTCCACATCACCTGCATAATCAGCATCACAGTACCCTGTGATCAGTTCTTAAGTATCACCTCCATAAATGAGACCAACATCAGTTGTACCCTTAAAGTTCCTGAACATTCTTTTCACAGCTTTCCAGGTTGAGCCATAAACTATCGACAATACCGACCGCCCGAGCCGGATCGGTCTAGTGCACACCACCATGGCATACATTATTATAACGATACCATTTTGAGCATTTATGTATCAAATCAAGTCATTAATTTATAGGTTTTATCTAATTATATAAGTAGTAAGTATTATATAAAATATCGTGTTTTTATGTGTTTTTATAAGTTTTTGTACCGATTTTAGTAAATCGGAGTGTCGTGTCGGATTTACGTTTGGTATTTTGGTGATTTATTGCGGTTGACCAAAATCCCGAGTAGCATATTTTTAGGGAACCCTTGACATGTACTCATTCTTCTCTGTCCTTAATAAAAGGTGATTGTGAAGCAAAAAGTGGTCAAGTCGACAAAGGAACATTTGATGCCATAGGAGTATCTATTGGCGTAAATTAAGGGGAGATGAATGACATGCCAAACTTTAACAAAATCTTGCTTTTCGGCCATTTTTTCTTTCTTGTTCTTAATTTTCTTTGTTGTATATAGCCCCGTTAAGATAAAAACGGAATATCGTTGTTGTTAAAGTCGTTTTTCCGGAGAATACTTCGACTTTTCAAGCAATCTATCTCTCCGATTCTTAGATCTCCATTTACAAAATTTTCTTGGATGTTTAACGTTTGACGCACCCAAATCCTTCATTTCAAACTCGACACAATTTTCGTTAAATCACCACAGAAGGTCTTTCGATCATAAATTAATTGAGAAAAATCGTTTGTGCGAACATCGTTAGACTTCTTTCTTACACTTTTGTTGTTTTCGTATCGAAAGAAAAAAAGAATTAATAAGAACATTTCATCCACATATAACACAAGATAGATATATGATCCATCTTTCAATTGTGAAGCAAAAACTCGAAAGGAACATTTTATGCCATAGTTGTAAACACTTTAACAAAATCTTCGCCCCGTCGATCATAAGGACTTCAAAATTGTAACCCAAAACTCGGATCATGTAATCAAGATTTCATCCACATATAACACAAGATAGTCAAACCTTTTATACCACTATCTAAGAGTTTGCTTCAGTCCATATAAGGACTTCTTCAACTTACACACAAAATATTCTTTGCCAGGAACTTGGAAACCCTCTGGCTGAGTCATGTATATCTCTTTATCTACCTCACCATGTAGAAAAGCTATCTTTACATCTAACTGCTCAAGTTCTATGTCCTGCTATTCCACCATTGCTAACACTCTGATTGAAGTATGTCTAATCACTGGTGAGAATATCTCATCAAAGTATATCCCTTCCGGACTGAACCCTCTTGCAACCAAACGTGCCTTATACTTAACTCCTTCTGCCTCAGTTATTCCTTCATTCTTCTTGAAGATCCATTTGCAAGTAACAACTCTCCTATCAGCTGGATGTTTAACTAGATCCCAAGTCTGATTATTCAGTAATGACTCAATTTCATCTCCCATGGCAGCAAGCCATTGAGATGCTTCAAAACATGTCACTGCTTCCTTGTAAAGAGAAGGTTCAAAACCATCCACTTCTTCTGCAACTTGAAGTGCATATCCAACCAAATCATCAAACACATACCTCTTGGGAGGTACCCCAACATTGGATCTTCTAGCTCTGCTGGCAGCTATACTCTGCTGACCCATGTTCTCAGTTTGACGCCCAACTGACATTTTCTCAGCTGACTGGCTTGGATTCAGTTCTGGTTCCGCAACCAGATTAGATGAAAACTGACTTGGATCAGTTGACTGTTGCATTTCAACTGACTCCACCTAAATCTCCATCTTACTGTCAGTTTTCTCAGTTTCGGCACTGGTTTCAGATTCAGTAGTCCTTCTCACTGATAAACTGAGCATATAATTTTCATCAAAAACTGTATCTCTGTTGAGAATAACTCTATTTTCTGTTGATTACCTAATTCTATAACCCTTAACTCCATCACCATACCCCATAAACACTCTTTTCTTGGCCATTGGTTCCAGTTTCCCTTCACTATATGATAGTAAACTGTGTTTCCAAATACCCTTAGAACTGAGTAATCCGCAGGCTTTCCTGACCACATCTCAACTGGTGTTTTAAGATTGATCCATGTGTGAGGACTCTTGTTGATTAAGTAGCAAGATGTGCTAATAGACTCTGCCCAAAATCTCTTTGACAAACCAACATGAGAGAGCATGCATCTTGATCTCTCTATAATAGTTTGATTTAGCCTCTCAGCTACCCCGTTCTGCTGAGGACTATTCCTGACTGTATGATGTCTGGAAATACCCTCATTTTTGCACAACTCATCAAACTCAGTCCAGCAGAATTCCAGACCATTATCTGTACGAAGCCTCTTGATCTTCTTCCCCAACTGATTTTCAACTAGAGCCTTCCATTGCATGAAGCTCTTGAATGCCCCACTTTTGTGTTTCATCATCACCACCCAAGTCATCCTTGAATAGTCATCTATGAATGACACAAAATATTTGTGACCACCCAATGACTCCACCTTTGATGGCCCCCAACAATTAGAATGAATGTAATCAAGTGATGACTTTGTGTTGGGTACTCCTTTTGAGAAATTGCTCCTATGAAGCTTTCCAAACACACAATGCTCACAAAAGTCCAGATGCTTGACTTACACTCACCAAGAAGATCTTTCTGAGAAAGAACATGTATCCCATTTCACCCATGTGACCCAGTCTCATGTGCCATAGTTTTGTAAGTTGTGACTGATGAATCTCAACAGCAGAACCAACAACAACTGACCCTTGTAGTATATACAGAGTCCATTTCTTGACTCTCTTGAGAATCAAAACTGAATTTTTATAGACACTCAGCACTCCTCTTTCACCCTTAAAAGTGAATCCCTTGCTGTCTAACGAACTGAGAGATACCAAGTTCTTGGTCATCTGTGGAACATGTCTAACTTCACTCAGTTTACAGAATCTTCCATCCTCTGTCCTCAACTGAATTGAGCCAATCCCAACTACCTTGCAGACCTTGCTGTTTTCCATAAATATATGACCACCATCTATCTGCTGATAACTTGAGAACCACTCTCTGTGAGGGCAAATATGAAAGGATGCCCCAGAGTCCAGAATCCACACATCAGTTTGATGTGCTTACTCTCCTGCCACTAGAACCATATCCTCATCTGAGTCATGCTCAGTTGCCACAGCAGCTGTGCTAGAACTGTTCTCCTGTTGTTTCTTCCTCTTTGGATAATTGGACTTCCATTGTCCCTACTCCTTATAGTAATTGAAAACATCTGTGGATTTAGGGCCTTTGGACCTTGTCTTCTTTGAACTTTTCTTCCTAGACTGACCATGCTCTACCACTCCTGCTACTGACTACTAGTCCAGCTGCCTTATGTCTCAGCTCCCTGGCATGTAAAGTTGACCTCACATCCTCCAAAGCAATTGTATCCTTCCCAACTATGAAGGACTGCACAAAGTTCTCATAAGAAGCTGGTAATAAAACCAGCAAAATTAAAGCAGCATATTCATCCTCAATCTTAACATCAATATTCCTGAGATCAAGTAATATTGTGTTTAGATGATCAAGATGATCTCTCAACTGAGCCCCATCATGCATCCTCGGGCTGAATAGCCTTTGCTTCAGCAGCAACTTGTTGGTCAATGACTTAGTCATATACAGGCTTTCAAGCTTCAACCATAACTTGGCAGCGGTGTCTTCCTCAACAACTTCTGTGATAACATCATCAGACAAGCATAATATGATGGTTGAATGTGCGTTCTCCTCCAGATTGGCATAATCTGCTGAACTGGCATCCCTTCTATCAGATAAATGAGTCCACAATCTTTGTTGCTTTAACAAGGCTCGCATCTTGATTTGTCACAAACTGAAACTGCTCCTCCCTGTAAATTTATAAATCTTTACGTTCATTGCTGACATCCTTCTAATTAAAGAACAAACCTTTGATCATAAAATTCTAGCACCTGTCACTGGTCTTGGTGAAGATCAACTATGTTCAACCTGCAACTCTCTGAATCTTGAACCTGAAGCCCGATACCAGTTTGTTGAAACACAGACGAGAAGCTTGCAGATTAAGAAAGATTAAAACAGAAGCAATGCAAACATAAAGTATGGTGGAATTGATAAAGCACAGAAACAAAGAGAACACAGTGATTTAACATGGTTTCCGGCATTGTGCCGACTAGTCCACGGACAGAAAACGAGATATTTTATTCTACACAAAGTTACAAGGAATCACACACTTGTGAAAGACGCACATTGCATTGATTACAACATTGGTATTTATAGGCACAAATCCCTAACCTTAACCGCCAAAAGATCTTTGTCGGAATTGTCATAAATACCTCAGATGTGGACCCCAGCTCCAGCTGTTATCCACCAGATGAAACTCAACTCAGAATTGAATTTCCCAGACTTGTAACCAACTGCTCAGATGTGGAACTCAGATGTACTCAACAAAACTCAGCTGACAAAAAACTGACAACTGACTTCAGAAGAAACTCAATTTGCATTTCACCAAAATTGACTCTCACAGAACTGAATACCCTTACTGAACTGACCATCATTCTCAGTCTCAGTTTCACAGATTAGTCCCACCAGTTTATTCATCAGTTTAGAGGTCAAGTCACCAAAACTGACAGTTTCTTTTGTTTTCTTTTGTATTTTTGTTGTTTTCGTATCTCCTTTGCACAGATCGACCGCCTTTTTGTCCCTTTCCGTCCCCAAATTCGTTAGATCTTTTGTTTATTCTTGTAAATTTCTAATTTGGGTGACGGGGTTTTCCGGATCTTGTCTCCTCTCCTTCCTTGCGCCTGATTGAAGATCTTTTGGACAACCTTTGGAGTGGAGGGAGGTTCCCGGTGATGCTTTTGGGTTCATGGCTACCGGATCTACCGTTCTTTGCTTCATTGGATCTCTGTTTCAACACTTGATGGGTGAGCAAGCTGGAGGGACAGTTGTTTTTTGGGTAGCATGGCGGTTTGGCGGTGGATGTATTGCTCCGTTGACGCTGCTTGGATCGCTCCATCTTTCTGCTTGGATGAACCTCTAGTCGTTAGCCGGTGATGGCGGTTTTCCCACTTCAGTTTGTTGGTTGCCTTGCTTTAGGAGCCTGTCTCTTTTCTTCCAGGTGTATTTCTGGAAGTAGTCTTTGCTTCCCAAACCAATTCCTACTAGATAGGCCAGAGTTTGGGTGAAAGGGTTGTCCATTTCTTGTGTTTTTTTTTTCCTTTTTAGTTTGTGTTGTCGGGTTATCCTGTTGTTAATCCTGGCGGTGATCCAGGGGTTAGTTCTAGCGGTAGTCTGGGGTGGAGTCCCGGCGGTGGTCCGGGGTATTTTCAGTCTTATGTTTAGTAGTAGTTGTAATTTCCGGCGTTAGTCCGGTATTATTAATAACATCTTTTCATTGCGGTAAAAAAAACATACAACATGTATCTCGAGTTTTTGAGTGAGACGTCTAGTGGAAGATTGCCTCTTAGAGACCTCTAAATTTTATGTTTAAAAGTTGGTTTTTCTTTTATTAGGCATGCCGAAAATACATTCCGGCTAGATATAACACATCTTCTTTTAGGGCATTCACATCAGAATCCCTATTTTTTATCTTTAAAAGATTATAAAATAATATCTATCTTTATTTTACAACATTTCAATTCAAAACACTCCACAAAAACATCCATATCCCTATCTTTATATCAAATATCATTAAAATAGGGATATTGCTCCACAAATCAGGATACACTATTCACCGAGCCTAAAAATAAATAGGGACGAGGCTTCTGCTGTAGAGGTATTTGATGAAAATTTCCACTTTTTATCTTTATTTTAGGGATAAAGTCCTGCATAGGGCTTCTGATGTGAATGCCTTAGTGTTATTTGTTAAAGAAATCGACCTTCAAATGATGTTATTTTAACTTGTTTGTCAGATTTAGTTGATGTAATTTTTTGAAATTCTGGAAAGAGAAGACGTGCCATTTTGTAAAATTTCAAAATATTTTGTGATATTTATTATTTATGGAATAAAGTTTAAAAACAAAGAAATAAAAAGGAAATTTGAAAATAATGGGAGGTTTTATTTTTGGAAAATTAAACTCCCCATTTAATAGGAGAAGAGTTATTATACAACGGTAATTGATGGGTGATACCAAGTGGTGGGGTGAGATGGGTCCAATTCACCCTTACACACTCCTACTATGTGAGAGAGAGTGTGTAAAAACACATCTCACCCATCCACCTGATATCACCCATAAAATCACTGTTGTATAATAATTTTTCTCCTTTAATAGAGGAGTTGTCAGAAAAAGGAGTTTTCTAAAGAAAAAAAGCACGGACTTCTGAAATTGAGTGCAAGTAAAGAGACAAAAAAGAATCTTCATCATAAGTACTAATTCATGAATCGGTTTGCATAAGTAGAGATTTGTGATCCGTACGAAGAGGGCATCGTTTTGATATAAAGATTTCCAAGTTCCGACAATGTAATGGTTTTGCCCTAAATGGAATCTTCTAATTTTGATCCTGCTTAGTTGTTCTATTTGGTGTAATTCGTATTTCTATTGGTTTAGGACCTTGATCACAATTAATTATAGTTTGGTTATTGATCAATTAGGTTTATAGTTGAAGAATCAGGTTGCTTTGCTTTTGCTTTGGAAATCCAAGTAAAAGGGTTTTCATATTGAGCAATTCAAGTATTATAATGTTTAGGTTGAGTACCTTGCTTGCTTGCTTTTGATGTTAGAATCCATGTATTAAGCTATCGTTAAAGTGTGAGATGCTATGACATGTTGGGAACTTGTTTTGCTGCTGTGTCTGATGTCTTTTTGATGTCAAAAGTTGTATTTTTGGGTAGGAAATCTTAAAGTGCAAAAAAATGTAGTTTAGGGCAGTTCTAGCCTTTTGGCGCGAGCCAAAAGAGTTTCAGCGCACGCCAAAGGTGAACAGAATGCATGCAGAAAGTACAGAGAGTTTTAGCGCGCGCCAACTAGAAACAGAGACCAGGCAGTATTTTGATGCTGATTTAGCGCGTGGCTAAAGGGTTCAACGCACGCCAAAACAGAAGCAGAATGCTGTTCAGTCTGCTGCTTTGGTTTGGCGCACGCCAAACACCATGTTTTGGGAATTCGGGTTATTAAGACCCCGAATCTAGTTTTGAATGTTGTTTCTTGATTCAATAAGATTGTATAAAGATGAACAAGTCATGATTAAGCTTCTGATACGTTTAGTTGCGGCTCCGAATGGATTGTTACTAAGAGTTGAAGTTCGAGAACGTCAGAAGATCATGATTGGCCTTGTGCTTTGGTGGATTAGTATTCACTAATGTCTGTGTATGTGTTAGGCTTTGTTAATGTCTAGCTGTCTAAGTGAAGGAGTAGAAGTGTAAGTGAGCTCTTGCCTTGAAAACACTTAGGTAGCTAGTTAACGGTTAATAAAATACATACTGTGTAGTTAAAAGCCTAAACATCAAGTTTCTTGGTAAGGCCCAAGACAATATCCCGATGTGTGGTGTGGTCAGTATAAAGTAAATAACTCCGTAGATTACTAAGACCTAAGTACGAGGGACTTTGCCGAACACAAACACTATCGGGACTAGCTTGTGGTTGCTAGTGTAGCATCACTTGTAGGTTCCAACCAAATGCTTCGTGATGAGTAGCACCATGTGTAGTGCCTCCGAATTCTTGATGTAACAAAGATAAACTCAGTTAGACATAATGTAAGATCCTCACGACATGTTGATGAGCATGGTGTAAACCCTCGAGTTTGAGTCATGTTCACTAAAGATAACATGTTTACCTTTCGTTATAAAACTTCATTGTTCAATAGCTTCTACATTTTACTAAGTACGTTTGTACTTATCTCTTTTGTATGTCAGGGACGGACCCAGCCTTGTAAGGGTGGGGTGCATGGCCCTCACTCAAATTTCTGGGCGAAGTTACTAATATACTTATAATAATAAACTGTGTATGTATATTATTTCAGACAATTTCTACAACAATTATTCATTTATTTCAACAGGTTAGAAGCTTTGTTACTTATCCTAAGGATATGGGTTCGAGACTTGGCAATTGAGTCTTTTTTCCACCTTTTTATTGAATTTGGGCCCCAATGAAAAAATTTCCTGGGTCTGTCACTATTGTATGTTTGTATGTGGTTTTGTGTGAGAAGATGTGCATGATGAGCAAGAAGTTGATGATGACTTTGAGGACAATATATGATGATGCTTTGCAATGCTAGAACTGTTGTTTTGTTTTACTATCCATGTTGTAGTACCTTAACAATGTTGTTTTTATTTCAAGACATGATGTACTTTTCATTTAAGACACGTGTAAGATAAATTTGTTTTTTTTTGGTAAGATTTCGTACTATGTAAGATTTGGATTCGTTGTTGTAAGTTTTTCCTTTCTATCTTTAGTATGGATGATGTTGCATTCTAATAGCATTTATGTTTTCACCCGAGTCTCTTTAGCTTTCATTTTCGCTTAACTCGATACGATTACGTAGAGACTTACGTATAATATTGAATTTATTTAATTTTATACGTGTTGAACGTTATTTTCCGGATAATAACTCGGTATTTGGAAACGGGGCGTTACAGTCGAATAAATCTTCTTTCTTCTAAAAAGACAATACCGTATCAAAATAATTTTCCATAGTATGGACCCATAAAATAAAGCAATTTATAAGGAAAAAAATAATAATGCAATTTTTATTAATGTAATCCATCTCATAATGCAACAAATTTTGTCCTTAATAATATGAATGACTTCTCCAAAAAAAAAAGCTGACAAGACCCTTATTCATGAAAAATCTTTTTTTCTACTTATTCATAATTAAGAATGAGCCAACACTACTTTTATTTTTCCCAAAACGCCAAAATTAATCATGTCTCACCAATTAGGAATGTATGTTTGGCCCTTCTTTATTGTCGTACTTGTTGTCTCTTACTTAATCTTATATATACGGAGTATTTTATTTTTTTTGTTGTTGCTGTGAACATTTGTTGTCTATTATTTAATTAATTATATAATTTTTTTGTGTGAAAAATTGTTGTCTTTTACAATGTGCACTGAAATATACAGACCCCATCAAACTTGTTTCTCCTTCTTCCCCGTGAAAGTACTTTGTTCTGCTTCAGGGACTGTTGTATGCACACTTTTGTTTTATCCACCTTTTCCAAGTGTGAATCTAGTCATGTTTTTATTTTTTACTACAATTTATATATTTTAATAAATATTTTGTTGAATTATTTAAACCGTTATTATCTATTTTCCTATCGGTTTAAGTTTTTTTTTTTTTTCTTTTTTCCGTAGATTTGGTAATTCAACTCTTAGAACACCCTCACTATTCTAATAGTACTATTTGCGAATATACAAAATGTTAGTATTTATTTCCTATTTGTTTAAACTTTTGGAAGAAAAGATGTAACAGAAACTTTAAATCTATAGCATTGGGTGGGGCCTTTTGCTACGAAGGGATGAAGCCGAAAATTAAAGTTTGATTGAGGTAGATTAGTGAAAAATACTTACTTTATTAGATTAAAGCTAGTGACATAAATCCCCTGTGTAGCACTATATTCAATTTTTAGGTTAAAGATTGTGAATGACAGTGTTAATCTAAAATGGTTTAGAATGACAGTTACTACATGTGTTACTACATTTTTATACACGTGTTACTACATTTTATCCTTCTCAACCATTTTGTATCTTATCTTGTCCTTCTGGCTTCTGGCCATTTCAATTTTGCTACTATCAGAGTAAATTTTTCAGGTATTAGTAAAATTACTAAAAGGAGTGTTGTTGTTGTTTTTGTGTGTGTGTGTGTTTTGTTGAGAAATACTAAATGGAGTGGTATGTCGTTGTAAGAGCAATATCGGACATTAATAAAATTGTTCCGACAATAAGATTAACCTAATCTCCCAATTATATGTAATTAAGTGCAAGTGATAATGGCCGTCCTCATTACAAATTTTAGGTTGGTCATAGACCAAATCCTAGTTGGTGTACTCTATCCAATAGAAATTATTGATTTTAAAGTGGGCCCTACTTCTAATAAAAATCTACCAATGAATTTTCTTTAAAATGATAACATGGTGGTCTAAAATTTACACCTAAACCATCTTAAAATTTGTCCTTTCTCATTCATTATATTACGTAATGTTTTGCTAGGAAGTGATATTGTTATCATAAGTGCTGAGAAATAAATTAGCTCTAGATATTAATTCAAGATAGATTTGTCTTATCCAAAGAAGTGACACTTGTCACAATCTTGTATTAGCCACTTGGTATTGTGTGTGTGTAACAACTATATGTAGAATGTCACTATATGTGAGTGTACTACACAAACATATCCATTGTATGAAAGATTCTATCCATTAATGCAAGATTTAGTTGTCTTCTATCTTGGTATCGCAGCTTGGGGTTCGGCCATGGCCACCTCCGGTTCTCCTCCGACGAGTACACAAATGTACCACCTTCCACCGCTGCTCCTTCAGCTAGTGTAGCCGCCTCATTCACAACTGGAGCTCTCTCAGCTGGTTCATCCTCTATTTGGCCGGACGGCACTGTTACAGGTATTCCGGTTACCAGTCTGTCTACCGTCTACTTCTACTTCAGAGATACCTACTGAACCTTTTTTCAAATACAAAAGTTCGGTATCTTCCCATGAATTAGTCAATTAAGGGCGGATTCCTTTGTACAAAATAACAATTAGTAAGACAATCATACTAACTTTCATCATAAATTGGCAATACTTACTACTTATACAAATAAAAATGCGGGAGAGAAAAAAAGATGCAAGGTTCTTTGTCTACTTGGCTAGTAAAGCATGGGCTAATTCATAGATCTTTGGGCTTTGATTATCTTCATCCAGTATGACGTCTCTTCCTCCTAAGTCCGGCATGCAGCTTGGTCGATCAGAACCCTTTAATCCTTTGGTTGGTTTACGCTCAAATCCACCATTTCTGAGCTCCACACTGCCATACCTGGGATCTGTAAGTCCTCATTCTTTTAATTCTCTTCTTGCTGCACCATTCTCTGGAAATCTCAACCAGAGCTACATTGTTAAGCTCGATCGAACTAATTACTTACTCGGGCGTTATACTATCTTACCCATCATTCGGGGTCACAAACTAGAAGACCATCTTCTTAGTCCTGTACCTGTTGTGCATGAGTCTTCGTCCAGGTCTTTGTTTCCTACTTCTTCTGTTTCTGATGATTGGATCACTAATGATAACTTGTTAATGGGATGGTTGCTTAGTTCTATGACTGAACAAGCTTTATCTGAAGTTGTTGGTTGTGTTAATGCTCATGAAATATGGACAACCTTAGAAACCTTATCAATAGTCGATCTGAAGCTCGTATGTTGGAGCACAAAGATGCTTTGGCTAAAGCATCGAAAGGATCTAAATCTATGTCAGACTATTTAGCCCAGATGAAATCTTACTCTGACAGTCTCACTGCTGCAGGCTATCCTATTTCTAAGTCTGAATTGATTTTGGCTACCCTAGGTGGATTGGACCGTGACTATGAATCTGCTATTCTTAATATCACTACTAGAGTGGGTGCTCTGAGTTGGCAAGATGTTCAGTCCCAGTTAATGATACATGAAAGGTTGATTGCCAGATTGAATCCTACTGCAGGATCAGGGCTGGTTAATCCATCAGCTAATTTTGCCTATGGTCCAAGACCAAATGGTAGGCCACCCTCCAATTACAATTCTGGCAGAGGTAGGAGCAATTCTAGAGGTGGTAGAGGAAGAAGCAATAGTGGTGGTACAAGGAACAATTCTGGGAACAAAATGGTCTGTCAGCTTTGTGGAAAAAATGGGCACATTGTCACTTCTTGTTGGCACAGATTTGAGGAAGATTTTGTGCCTCCAAACAACAACAACAACTGTGGAAGTCCTAAGCAAGTGTCTGCTTATGTTGCCACTCCACGGTCAGTTAGTGATCCAGCTTGGTATATGGACAGTGGGGCTTCAAATCATTTGACATCAGATCTGAATAACCTTCATCTTAGTGCAGGCTACAATGGTTCAGAGTCATTAGCAGTTGGAAATGGTGAGCATTGCCCTATACTTCATATTGGTCACTCCTATTTTCCTACACACTGTCCACACACAACACTTTTACTTAAAAACTTATTCATGTGCCTTCAATTACCAAAAATTGATTAGCCTGTCTAAACTTCTTGCTGATAATCCTGTTACTGTTGACTTTACTTCTGATTCTTGTTATGTTAAGGACAAGAGCACAGGGACATTGCTTCTCACATGAGCTCTCAGTGATGGTCTGTATCAGATTGTGACACCTTCCTCAAGCAAGACCTTCCTTCACTCCAAGAATTTCAGCTTTCTCTCTCAGTTTCAGTTCAATAAATAGATGTCTAGGTCTAGTCAGTATGTGGTAAATCCTTGTAGCGCTCTGTTAAGCTCTTTGAATGTTAACAAAGACCCTAATGTTTGGCATAGGAGACTAGGTCATCCTTCCAAACAAGTGTTAGGACACATTCTGAAATCTTGTAATATTGATCTTAATGAGAATTTGAACTTTTGTGATGCTTGTCAGTTTGTCAAGGGCCATGCCCTATCCTATCATGTGCCTGGTTTCCATGCTGATAATTTTCTTGATTTGGTTTACTCTGATGTTTGGGGACCATCCCTTGTAAATTCTGGTTCTGGTTTTATGTATTATGTTCATTTTATTGATGATTGGTCCATATATACCTGGACCTTTCCCCTGAAATCTAAGTCTGAAGTCTTCTATGTGTTTGTCCAGTTTAAAACTCTGGTTGAAAATCAATTTTAAAAAACCATTAAATGTTTACAATCGACCTGGGGGTGAGTATAGATCCCTAGAGTCTTATTTGCAACAACATGGCATTCAGTTTAGGCACCCTTGTCCTCATGCTCACCAACAAAATGGAAGAGCTGAAAGGAAACACAGACATATAGAGGAATTAGGACTCACTTTACTTGCACAAGCATCTCTTCCTCTAAAATTCTGGTGGGATAGTTTTGTAGAAGCTGTCACCATTATCAATATCTTACCTACACCTGTTCTTAAAAACAAGTCCCCATATGAAGTCTTATTCAACAAACAACCTGACTACAAGTTCTACTAAGTGTTTGGATGTTCTTGTTTTCCTCACTTAAGACCCTTTCTTCATCCTAAATTCAGGTTTCACACTAGCAAGTGCACTTATCTAGGTGTTAGTCCTCTTCATTAGGGGTATAAATGTCTTGATAGTAGTGGCATAATCTTTATCACCAAGAATGTTGTCTTCAATGAGTTAGAATTTCCCTTTGAAACGGGTTTTATACAAGGGCCTTAGAATTTCCCTTTGAAACATGTTTTATACAAGGGCCTCACAAAGAAGTCCTAGCTGCTCCAGCTTTGTCTAACTGGTTTTCCATTCCTATGTCTCAGTCACAATTTGTACAGACATCATCTTCACCTGTGGAACACAGTGCCCCTGATGTTACTCAATCAACACCTCTCTCACCACAGGTACAATCTACTCCTTCTCCTGTTTTGCCTAGCACTACTAGTGTAACACCTACACACAATAGTTTCTCACCTCTGGCTTCATATGATTCACCAGATGATATTTCTAGTCCTGAGTTAACACCTTCACCCACATCACAACCTACACCTCATGTCACATCCAGTCCTGCACCTCATGTCACATCCAGTACATCACCCTTACTTCCACCTACACAAGGACACCACATGCAGACACGGTCTAAAAGTGGAATATTTAAGCCTAAAACCTACACCATCCAACTAAAATCCACTACCCTTCCTGCTCACCTTTCTGAACCTACTGAGGTCTCAAAAGCATTGTCCTACACTGAGTGGAAGCAAGCTATAACTGCAGAATTTGATGCCTTGCACAGAAATGAGACCTGGATACTTGTTCCCCTTAGATCCAGTCAGCATCCTTTAGGTTGCAGGTGGGTATTTAAACTTAAAATGAAGCCTGATGGTACTATTCTCAAACATAAAGCAAGGTTGGTGGCAAAAGGCTTTCATCAAACCTATGGGGTTGATTTTACAGAGACTTTCAGTTCCTGGCCCTAGCAATCAACAAGAACTGGTATATTCATCAGGTTGATATTGACAATGCTTTCCTTAATGGAGCCTTGGTGGAGGATGTGTATATGGATCAACCTAAAGGCTTTGTTGATGCTCAAAGGCCTTATTATGTGTGCAAACTTAAAAAGGCTCTCTATGGTCTTAAACAGGCTCCAAGGGCCTGGTTTGGAGCCTTGAGGTTGCAGATGTTGGACTGGGGTTTCCATCAGTCAGTTTCTGATTCCTCTCTCTTTATTTTAAAAACTGACACCGGTCTCTTGTATGTTCTTGTTTATGTGGATGACATTTTAGTTACTGGAAGTTCACAAGGCCTGATACAGAAGTTTGTCCAGTTGTTACACTCAAGATTCTCTTTTAAGGATCTTGGTCTTGTGGCTCACTTTTTAGGGATGGAAGCACATAGGAATTCTGATGGTTTATACTTGACACAAGGGCATTATGCTTCACAACTTTTGAAGTAACTGTAGCTTGATCACATTAACCCTTGTACTACACTTATGGTGCCTGGTGAACATTTGCTACCTGATCAGGGAGAGCCTATACACTCTCCAAAGGTCTATTGAAGTGCAATTGGAGGGCTTCAATATTTGACCTGCACAAGACATGATATTGCTTATTCTGTCAACTATCTGAGTCAGTTCATGCAGTAGCCTACTCAAGATCACTGGCATGCTCTCAAGAAGCTTCTAAGATATGTCAAAGGAACTTTGCACTATGGTCTTATGTTTAAAGTTGGTGGATCACTGCAATTAGTTGGTTTTTGTGATGCAGATTGGGCCTGCTACCCCACTGACAGAAAATCCTTTGCAGGATACTGTGTGTTTGTTGGTGTTCATTGGTTTCCTGGAGTTCTAAGAAACAAAATGTTGTGTCCAGGTCATCAGCAGAATCAGAATATAGATCCCTAGCCAACTTGTCCTCTGAATTATTCTGGATCAAACAGCTTCTGTCGAAATGGGAATTTCAGTGCCTAGAGCTCCTATTGCTTGGTCAGACAATCTTAGTGCTATCTATTTGGCTCATAATCCAATCTACCATGCAAGAACAAAACATATAGAGGTGGATATTCACTATGTGAGGAATCAAGTCATCAATAAGCAGCTATCAGTCCAGTTTGTATCATCATCTATGCAGCTGGCTGATGTTCTTACCAAAGCACTGCCAGTCCCTCAATTGGCACATCTCAGAAGCAAACTGAATGTTGTCATTGTTCCTACATTCAGTTTGAGGGTGCATGTTGAGAAATAAATTAGCTCTTGATATATTTGTCTTATCCAAAGAATTGGTATTGTGTGTAACAACTATGTGTAGAATATCACTATTTATGAGTGTACTACACAAACATATCCATTGTATGAAAGATTCTATCCATTAATACAAGATTTAGTTGTCTTCTATCTATAAGGGTTGTGTTCTTGATTATAGTGGAACAACTTAATGATCAACGAATTATACAACATAACTAATTACGTAAAATTATATTGTATAAATATCGGTTGCATTATAGCCGGCCGTTGTGATTGTAACGTTTCTATAAGGTAGGATTTTTTATTTTTATTTTCTGAGAAAAATATTCTAGGAACTTGGATCATGCATTCATGCATACACATAGTGTTAATATGCTCATATTGTTCATGATCTAACTACCTTAACTAACAAATAACAAAATTGTTAAATTAGTATTTCCTCCTAAAATTTTAAATCATGTTGATAATTTATGTTTAGGTCTATAACATGAACAATAGTATAAAGCAAACAAAGAGGAGCAAAATGAAAAGAGAAAGAGAATGTTAGAAGAGAGTCATAAAATAAATAGAAAGTTAAAGTTTCAAATATATAATATTTTGCTCTAATATGTTGAATTATCTATCCATAATAATAACATAATTGATATGATCAAAAATGATTTTTTTTTTCCAATAATATAAATAAGCTGAATGTATAAATTAAACCAGAAACACAATCAATTTTATTTAGCTGAGAACAAACAACACCATCATTGCTATATTTGAACCCAGAAATTGGATGTGGGGCAAGAAGAAAGACAATAACTTTTATTAAGTTGACAACAAACAACGCCATAATTGCTACTTTTGAAGCCAGAAACTGGATGTGGGGCAAAAACTAAACGAAAGAAGAAAAACATGTTTTCCAATAAAAGGAAATATGACCTTATCTATTGACGCAACGGTCGATATTTTTCATATAATTGTGTTGTTTCACACGTTTTGACACAAACGTATGATAGTAACGGTGATCAAGAAAAATGTGACACGAATTATCACAACGATTATAACACAAAAACACAAACTTTTACATTTTTGAATCATGATCACGATCATTGTGTATGATGACATGATTAATGATGTAAAAATATGATTAATCGAATAATCCCAACCGTTATGACAGTAATATTTTCCAAACAATAATACTTACACAATTCCAAGATTCTCTTATTAGCAAAAAAATCGTAAGCTCTACGATTCTTATGTCATCTTCCTTGAACTACCCAAATGTACAACATGCATGTTTCTTCTGATTTCACATGATTAAAACACTTTAATTTTTTTTTTTCCGTTTAGTTCAAGAAGGCGAACCGGAAAGTCTGGGAGAAGTCACCGGAAAAAGAGACAACAATGGAGGAGGATGATCAGAGGAGCCTCTAGGAGTAGTTGTCCTCGGCGATGGATGCAAATAAAACTTCTTTTCAGCTATTGCTTTTTCCTCTTCCGATAAACTTCCCGCTGAAGATGGTGGAGACTTATTGATATACGAATCTTCATTCAACGGAGTCTTTGGACTAAGAACAAGCGACGGAAAATCAAGAATGCTCGGCGACAGAATCTCGGGTCTCCGGGGCGAAAAGCTGAAATTTTGATTAAACCCATCTGGGTTTAATGGGCTAATCATGAGATTGTTCTTGATACTGTTCCTTCTTTCGTAGAGCTTGAACCCCTGTTTCTTCTGCCCTGTTTTTATCGGTGGTATGCTGTTTCTCGCGGTGGTGGGCGACGGCGGAGGATCAGAAGCTTTGGCGGCTGCAGACGTGGCTTTTTTAGCAGTATCCGATGATCCAGTCAGCATCTGAACGACTTGCTTGAAGGTGGTGGCGTCTGCTTGAACAAAAGTTGATGGTTGAAAAGCTGATTCAGATCTAGAAATGATTTTAGGGGTGTGAGGTGGAGTTTGATTTCTGGGTGATCCAATATTGTAGATGGTTTCAGTACTGTTCTTTAAAGAGTTTGTGGGTGCTTGTTGTTCAGTTTCCATTTCTTGAGGTTTTGGAGAGATTTCCATTTCAAAACGAATGATTTTTTTTCTTTTCTTTTCTCCTGTGAATTGTTAGAACAATTTGTTAAAGGGGGAAATAAGAGAGATAATGAGGTGAAATATATGGGTAGTTGAGTGGAGAAGAAGGGAAGTGGGAGTTGGGGAGGAGTGTAAAACAAGGCTTATTTGCTCTTTGTTTTGTTTGTTCCCAAATATAATATTAATATGTTTTTGCAGCCAACAGTTTATGTCCTTTTTTTTTTTTTTTTTTTTTTCCGGAAGTTTTTAGATGGTGTCTCTACATGCAGAGCCTCTCCCTGAGGCAGAACAAGCGCATGGCCTGCGCCGCGTCAAAAGTTGAAATTTTAGCGCTCCGTTTTCGTATAATAGAAGTGTATTTTATGTCAATTTTATTTTTTACTCAAGTTAAAAAAGCATTTATACCGGTTTCAAAGAAAGTAATCAAATTCGTTACAATTTTAATAACATTCATCAACATAAGTTTAGTTGTGATATATTATTTTTTTAACAAGGGTCCTAATTTTTTTTTTTTTTTTTTTTAGTCTCCGATTGAAACGGTTTGGAGACATGCATCATATGATATCAAATCAATTCAAATCCTAGTCACCTCTCCCGTCATTTCGATACATATAGAGATACTGGACAAAATCTTCCCTCGTTTCTTACACTTTGCTTTACTTTTCCCTTTTTCTTTCTTTCCGATACAATTATTTTATAACTTCTCCCCTAACGATTTTTTTCAATGCAAGGGTAAAAGTGGAAACATACCTCTCCTCTCTTACAATGTTTTGTATTTTCTCCGTCTCAAAATAAATGATACATAACTTTTCTTTCAATACTGCACTTTTCCTTTTTTACCCATCTTTTTATTTTTTTCCATACACTGTTTTAAATGCACCAACATTATTTATTAAATTTTTCAATAAGAGTATTCTAGTCTTTATCTAATCAAAGTCAAACGATTAATTATTTTATTAATCTGCGTGTTTTTAACAATTGTCTCAGTTATTGTGGAACATGAAAGTATAGAAAAATGCAATAGACATTTAAAAAGAAACATAATTTAAATACGAAACAACTGAAATCGTAACAGAAAAAGCTTGAAAGTGATTAATAATAGTTGAAACTATCCATTGTTCGCAATACCATCGCGCGTAAGTACTATGGTCACAAGTGCAGTCTGTTGATATTTGTGGCTCATTTCAAGCATATGTTGTTAACTGTAGAAATAGTGGCTCAAGCTACAAGTCTTCAATGGCTGCTACAAGTATGGAAAATCCAAGATATCATCAAAAGTCTTGGATACTAGTAGCCTACGGAAGAAAAAATGACACCATGTTCACCTATATAAACTACCCCTTCCTCAACTGTAATCTTATCCCATTTTTAGCTAAGTATTAGCTTCAGTACAAAATGAGGATTCTGAGAGATAAATTTGTATGTGTAAATTTTTCTATAATCGGAAAATTGCTGTTTCCGGTGGATGTAGGCGAATTGCCGAACCTCGTTAAATATGTGTTCTTATTCTTCCATTTATATTCCGCTGTGCTTTACTTTCGTTTCGGGTGTTTCCGCACAACACAAACAACAACAATTTCCCTGTTTCTGAATCTATAACAATAATACATCTGTCAATATTGTAATGAAAATAATCTAAAAGCCCGGACAACATACGCAACACCAAAATTAAAGTAGAGAAGAAAAACATAATTCCTAAAAGCATGATGTCTACGAAGTATAAAAGTCCTTTACATACTCCTTGTGTTCAACATGGTCAAGTGGCTCATCATCTGAAATTGATAAATAAGAATAGTACTCCTTGTGTTCAACATGGTCAAGTGGCTCATCATCAGAAATTGATAAATAAGAATAGTACTCCTTGTGTTCAACATGGTCAAGTGGCAGTCATCTAAAGAGTCCCTACGACAGAATTACCCGGAAAATAATGCATACTCATCCAACATGACAACGTTATTACTAATGTAACTATATTACTTGATATGACTGCTTGACTTGGATTGAATTGTATGTTTGAGTTGTAGATGAAATGATGTCAGATTTGGTTATAAGGTATTACACATTTGTATCACCCCACGAAGACAATGCAATTGTAATGAATTGAATAAAATAAAATGCCAAGCAAAGCCTGCTACTCTGGAATATAAAATATAGTAATATATATTACAGTTGTTTACTATTCTGGAAAATAATACTAGTGACCCCTAAACCATTATGTTCTAATCTCTTCTCGACTCGTAAAAAAAACTCGGGTTTTCTAGAACGAATCGTTAAGTTCGAATTTGTTCTCGATGCATATAAACATCCAAACCTTTGCCAAAGAATGTCATAGAATTTGTTTAGGAAGAATCTAGGCCAAGTTGGGCCCACCTATTATTGATTGATAAATTATTGTATTTGATTTTTCAAAAATTAGCGTCGTCTTCTTGCCAACAGGTTGGAATGATTGCATGAGCACCTTATTTTTTAAAAACGTCATATTCAAAAATGTATATTCTTTTATGGACACATTTGTCTTCCCAATTGTATTCATGTGTAATTCTTTGATTGTGATATATATTGGAGTCCAAAAAAAGAAATTGGAGTCCAGTTCTTGCAACCTCATATCCAAATCGGAAACTTGAAAAAATATGTTTAAAAAATAAATTATTTATAAAATACACTCTGAAATAATAACATTGAGATTATAGGCTTTGAAACGGTGTAGTGTTGATTTCTAGGTAAATTCATGATGAATTTGTAGGTAAATTTTCTCGAACATGTAATGTCAATTTTACTAGGCAGTTGTTATTGGCACTGCATCAAATCTAATTTTAGGACACCACACCCGACCTTGGATATTTGGAAAGTTGAATTTAAGTGTTAAATTCAGTTTTCTAGCTAGAGGTCGAATGTTTATTTTCGACTTATGTAAAATCAAACCTAACTTGAAGTATGTATGATGTCATGTTAGATTTACCGTGATACCAATACCAACATCATATTATTATTTCGAAACACATTTTATAAATAATCTTGTTTTTCAAACATAATTTTTCAAGTTTCTCATCAAATTCAACGAAAAATGATGTGGAGTGGTTCTTAACGTTTAGGCCCTTTAGGGATACAATCAAATAAAATCATTGAATTTGAATCATATAAAAGCATTTTAGTTTTTTTTTATTGAGATAATTGATATTTTATATAATCAGAATAAAGTTATTTTTTATCTTATTTTTCTGCCTGCCATCATCAAATCCACTTTATTTGAGACGGAATCAATATAAATGAAATAGCATATGGTGTTTGACATTATCTCGAAAAATTAGTGTCATACAATTGTCTAAAAATATTTTGCTAAAAAAAAGCATTTAAATTTTATTCTATTCAAATAAAGTCGAAATATTTCATATTCAGACTGGTTGAGTGTGATAAAATAATAAATAAATTAAAAAGTGTGGAAGAAAGAAATTTTTAAAAAAAAGTCTAATATGAAATCATTAATTTGATTATTTACATATGACATTAAAGTCTAAGAAAAACTCTTACACAATTTAGTTTCCCTAATTTTACTACTATTTGAGAATTTTATGCGTCAGCATCAAACAGGCTTTTTGGCGAGATTTTCTATGTCCAGTCATCATTCATAAGTTGAGCCAGACAGGTAGAGTGCTATTAAAGTAAATTATACAGTCAGCTCTTTAAATTTATTCGTAAGTTTTTTGACGTCATTTATTCGAAATTTATATACAATTGTTATATAATACTCAATCCGTTTTGAAATAACCGAGACAGTTGTCAAAAAAATTTATCCAAAATAATTGAAGCAGTTACATTTTCAATTATTTAGTTTTTCTTTCATTCAGTCTTAGTTATTAAGGAGTGAAAGAATAAATAACATTGCATTAATTATAAATTAAGATTATTTAGTGATTTTGGCATTCAAATTAAAGCATTTACTCAGATCCTTAATATGTGTGTTTTTAACAACTGTCTCAACTATTTCGGAACGGATGGAGTAATACAAGTCATTGTAGTATTTTTTTTAGTTAGAACCATTATTCAATATCTCTTGACAATAAATAACATATCGTCCTCTCTTTCCCTCTAAAAAAAAAAAAAAACATTTGTTTTTGTTTTTGTATTACAGTGTAACATCGATAAATAAATATTCGATAAATGAATATAATAACTTCGTCAAATAAATAATTTTATATGATCCCGACTTGGGTAAAAGATCTAAATGAATATTCGATAAATGAATAACCTCCTTAAATGAATAAGTTTATCCTGGTCATTCGGGGTATTCATTTATCGATGTTCGTATATATATATTTATTTTTTTCTAAAAATTATATATATATATATATATATATATATATATATATATATATATATATATATATATATATATATATATATATATATATATTGTGTTTTTTTGTTTACAAAATATATATCCAAAGTGAAATATATCATATTCTATACGCGTTAGATATAAGAGCACTTGGAGTAGATACTGCAAATCCTTTAAAATCTGTTTTTTAGAGATTTGAATAGGAAAAATAACAATGAAACTAGTGGTGAACAAAAAAACTGAAAACCAAACAAACCGGTCCAAACCGGAAAAGCGTAAACCGTGGTTTTTGATTGGTTTTTGTCTTGTAAAAAAACAATCCGTGAAAAACAATTTGGTTTTGGTTATCTAAAATAAAAACCAAACCAAACCGGATATATATGGATATATATGTGTGTGTGTGTGCGCACGCGTGTGTAAGTCTATGTATATCGACACAATTAATTACGGTGGCCTTTAATCAAAATCGCTTTTACAATGCACCTACGAAAAACTGGTTCTACTGTGATGCACATGTAGAGTGGTGTTCGAGTAGATTGGGTGTGGTGCAAAATAGCCCTTAATTATCACTACATGTAAATAATGGTTTTATATGATCAGCCTAATTGGAAATATGTGCATGTATATACACACACACACACACACACACACACACACACACACACACACACACACACACACATATATATATATATATATATATATATATATATATATATATATATATATATATATATAGAGAGAGAGAGAGAGAGAGAGAGAGAGAGAAGATAATAAAACAGGAACCAAACAAATCCAAACTGGAACGGACAAAATGATATTATCTAGTTATGATTCGGTTTTGGTATGTAAATTTTGAAACCGTAAAAAAATTGTTTGGTTTTATAAGCGGTATAAAAGTGGAAAATTGGACAATGTGCCCCCCTAACTGCATCAGATACTCTATTTTTACTGTAAAATACAGATTCTGTTCAATTTCAAATTCATCTACCGTATCCATCCAAATTCTGTAAAATTTCCTTTATAGTTAATGCATTATGTAAAATAGATATGTGATGCATTTAATCTTGTATAAAGAGTGTGTAAACTAGAAAAACTTTTATTTAAAATTGTAAAATTGAGCATTTATTAAGAGAATCTGATGCGAGTGCTCTAGAGGAAAAAATTACATAATCTGGATGAATGCAGTAGATGTGAAAATTTTACAGAATCTGTATTTTACAATAAAAAATAGAGTATGTGATGTAGTCTTATTTTTCCAATTAAAATCTTTAAATTAGAGCCGATCTCATCATATATATTTCACATGTTTTACCCCTAAAGTTAGCAATTTGAGCATCAATTAAATCATAAAGACACTAATTTATGCTTTTTTTTTCGGAAACAAAAGGAAACAGACACACTAATTATGCCCCAAATGGGACTTGAATCCAGGTTGTCATGTCAGGGTATAGTCTAGCTAACCGTTAGGTCGATGTAATCACTACATTACTTTCGGTTTTACATCATACTAATTTATGCTATTTTTCTTTAAAACTTTTTCCAGAAAAATTAGAAAAAAAGTGTAATCTTAAACTTCTAGATCCCAAATTGAAGTGAAATTATGCTTGGATTTGCTTCTAAGAAGGTTCAATTATCACCTTTGTTCTGAATCTCCATAGGATCAAGGCTAAATATTGTTCTTTGCATGGATTAGGTACTAAGTTGAACTTTAGTTTATATTACTATTTTATTAAAATTTCCTTCTTTTAATTGATTTAATTCCTTAGTTAGTATGAATAACTAAACACTTTTAGTTGGGTTTATATGAAGATTCATACATATCATCTTTACCCTATGATTGTGCTTGATTGAATAACATGTTTTAGCTATTTATTGTTGATGTGGTGGTATCTAGGCATAAAGCCTGCATTTAATTGATCATTGATTGTATTCTTTCATGCATAATTGTCAAGATTGTTCGGTAAAAGCTATTTTTTCATTATCAAAATATCAACATATTTATCCCAAGTGGTTCGCCACTTTGGTTTATAGGTCCCAATCCCCTCCCCCCAAATAAGGTCTTAAAAAGGCCAGCTTTCGTCCAAGGGAAAAATATCAACATATTTATAGGATACAATGGATGCCCTACCATGACGTGTGTAGTATAAATTACCCTTATATCACCTAATTACAAAATATATATACGTATATCGTAATACCCCCTCGAGTGGTAGCGTGAAGATCTTGAACGCCCAACTTGTGCAATATCGTGTGGAACTGCTGTTTCCCCAAAGCTTTCATAAATATATCGGCCAACTGGAGACGCGTAGGAACGTACGTGGGATCGATCAAACCATCCGTGATCGCATCTCGCACGAAGTGACTATCTGCTTCAATATGTTTTGTCCGTTCATGAAACACTGGGTTCTGTGCAATATATAATGCGGATGCTGTCACAATGAAGACGCATACCCTTCGAAATCCGCACACCAAGTTCTTCAAGCAATTGTTTTAACCACTTGAGCTCACAGGTAATAGCTGCCTTGGCCCGATATTCAGCTTCTGCCGAGGACCGAGAGACAGTATGTTGCTTCTTTGTTTTCCTCGAAATTGGCGAGAGCCCAAGACGAACAAACCACCCTGGTCGGAACATTATTTAAAAAAAATTGTGCATGTGTTGGGACAAATTGCCCACACTCTTGAATGAAAATTGTGCAAGTGTTGGACAGATTCCCAACATTTGAGGGGGGGGGGGGTATTAGGACAAATTGGTCACACTCTCAATGTATAAGAAATAAAGTTGCGCCTTTACTACCACCAATTGATTTTAGTACAACGGTAAGCGTTTGATCTTAACATAGTATCGGAGCCGTGGAAAAGAAAGGAAATACTTGAAGCGCAGGAGAGCACCGGTCTCCTTCTCCATTGAATACAATGGAGGTTGAAGCTTGTGGCCGGACCAAATCAACCGATAACTCCGATAAAAATTGTGATCGCTGCAACCGTGATGATCGTGGTGGAAGAGCTGCGGGTAAGAACGTTGTAGCTAGGGGCCGAGGGGGTGGTAGGAGCAGAACCGGCACCCCATTGACGCCAACGGGAAAAACGAATGCAATGACGGGAAAAGTGAATACGGTGGCAGGCACAACAACTCTCTTGGAAGGGTCAGATCCTACCCGTTTCAAACATTCCACAACCTCCTTGGCATACCCAGTTAGCAAAGATAATACCTTAGAAGCCAAATCCATGTCAGTATCATCCGTAGCCACTCAGCTGGTTGGTACAGTTGAACAACTCTCCACGGCAGAACATGCTGGATTAGCCGATATTACCCCAACTCAATGGCAGGGTATTTTGGAAATTTTAAATTTGTCAAAAACATGCAACCGATTGACAGGTGAGTCCAAATGGATTCTCGACACCGGGGCGACGCATCACGTTATAGGAAACTTGAATTTGTTGAGTAACGTGCAGAAAATTGATTCATGTCATATTGGTTTGCCCGACGGAAGTACCTCGAGTGTCACCCACGAAGGGATGGTTGTTTTATCGGAAAACTTGTGTCTCCATCATGTGCTATTTGTTCCAAAACTAAATTGCAATTTAATGTCACTCATCCAATTAATGGATGACCAAAATTGTACTGTTCAATTGACAAATTCTTTATGTGTGATACAGGACCGAGTGACAAAAACGCCTATTGGAGTGGGTGAAAGGATGGACGGACTGTTTTTCTTCCGGGGAGTTTCGCATATGAAGATGTTAGCGGTTCGCAAAGATGCTTCTATAGAGTTGAGGCACAAAAGAATGGGACATCCGTCGGAAAAGGTTCTTAGAAAATTTCCTAATTTTAATTTTTCCGGTGTTTTGAATAAAGATGGTTGTGATTCGTGTTTTCGTGCGAAACAGACTCGTGACAGTTTTCCTATTAGTCAAAATAAATCCAGTAGGATTTTTGAGTTGGTACATTGTGATTTGTGGGGACCCTACCACATGCCCTCTTCGTGTGGGCTTCGTATTTTTTGATCATCGTGAACGATTTTTCCCGTTCCGTGTGGGTTTATTTGTTGTATAATAAAGTGGAGGTAGAATATATTTTCTTGGAATTTGTTGCCTTGGTTGACCGTCAATTTAATGCGAAAATATCACGGTTGTGTAGTGATAATGGGACGGAATTTAAGCGATTGCTTCCATATTTTAAGCAAACTGGTATTATATTTGAAACCTCGTGTGTGGGCACACCTCAACAAAATGGTCGGGTTGAACGTAAACATCAACATATTTATATGATACAATGGATGCCCTACCACGATGTGTGTAGTCTAACTTACCCTTATATCACCTAATTACAAAAAATATATACGTATATCGTAATAATAATCTTGAACCATCAATTATGAGATTATATAGGAAGAAAGAATAATATATTTGTCTAGTAAAACAATCTGGTCCATTGTTAACTAATCTCAATTAGGCGATTCATTGTTAACTAATGACTGGTCATTTAGACTTAATGTTAGCTGGTAAGCCATTGTATCGACTATAGAATGCTAATGCGAGTAAATCGATTAGTTAACGTAACAAGAATCATGCCCGTTAGTTAATCAAGTGCTCCTTTAATTTGGCATAATTTCGTCCCAATCACTATTTTGAGATGTATGTATGGTGAGTTGGATCATAATCCCAACCAATCTTAATCCTATGTTTTTAGTTAAGCGAAGTAGTTAATTAGTTTGGTAACTCGGTTTTTAGTTGACCAGTATATAAGTGTTCGATGAAATTCCTCACTCAACTTTATGGCTTGCCTAGACTTATAAGTGTTTTAGCAACTTTGGTACGTAAATAAATGGTTTCTCTTCCTGAGAAACGACATTTCTCACCTACCTATAATACAATTGACTCGGTATACTGTATTTTATATTGGGCTTACGGAAAAAGGCCCGATCGATATACATGTTTATGATATCTCCCTATGTATTCTACTAGCCATAACCAATTTTACCAAGCAGGGTTGGGAGGGAGGGAAAGCCCAATTCATCTAATAATTAGCCCATTAAAGACAGTCCAGCCAATTTTACCTCTAGATGTTAAAATACCGGGCAATGATTGTCTGCAATATTTGTTAATTTTGCGTGTTGTTATTGGCCTCATATGAATTTATTACGACACTATATTTCGGGATAAAATCTATTTTTACAGAAGTCGAGAATAAAAATCCGACATCTAGACAGTCGAATGTTGAATTTACGTTTCTGGCCGTTCGAAAAGAATAAACTACACAATGGCACACTTGCTTTGCATTTGTTGTGAATAGTGAGTGAAAGATGCAAAAGAGTGCTTTATTTGCTCTTTTAGGAGTAATTAAAAATAGTACAAGGCTTTTCAAATTGGGAGGACAAAAGGTCCATTCTCTTGTCCGTTCTTTTTGTAAGTATTCCGAATAATAATGGGTATTATTATTCGATGCTTCGTATAAGGTACTGTAATAAATAATATGCTTCTTCCATTATATGACAAAACAATGCAGGTATATAGTATTAGTAGAAAGTATCGCATATTAGTGGAATTTCAACCAATAATTCTCACTTAATGCCATTACACCTTTTTTCCCTGTTCAAAATATGCACTTAAATAAAACTACTACATCGCTCTCAAAATATAAATCCGTTTGGATTTTTTCATATAGAAAATTGGTTAAATTGGTTATGTATCATTAATTGTGATAAAAAATACTAAAATGACTTTTGACCGTTATTAATGCAAAGTAATGAAAAATGGGTAAATATATAATAAATGAGGGATAAAATGAAAGAAAATGTAATAAATGCTTATCGGTTATCTAAATGGATTTACATTTTAAGATAAATGAAAAATGATAAACGAATTTATATTTTGGGATGAAGGTGGTACTAAACTTACTAATTGAACCTAAAAGGAAAATTGGGTCACATTCATCCGTTTGCATAGCTGTCATTAAGTATTTTGAGGAATGATACATGCTATTGGTCTAAAATTTAGGTGGTTGTTTTTTTTTTTTCTTCATCAAAGCGAATCTAGTTTTAGGCACCTTTTTGATAACAAGGCAGAAACCCCCCGACCCGACCATTAGAGCATCAGCTATGATCCATCTATCCACCCCGTGAATATAGAAAATTGTCAGTACAAATACAATTTTGTTTACTATGACCTATTTTTGGACCGGTGAAGTATGCTGAATGTGGAGGTGGGAGTGGGTCTAACCCCCACCACTTTCACCCTTGTGCACAAATCTCAAAGTATACCCCACTGTTTTTTTACATTTAATATTATTTCCTCAAATACTTTCATATAAAAAAATATTTTCTCTCTCCGAAAATGTATATTTTTATATTTTTTCCTACCTGCTTTATCCTTGGTGGAGAATGAGCCATAGTGTACCAAAAAATTTATCCACGATTTAGAACATAAAAAAATAATAAATTTGTGTCAGCCTTCACCCCCAATTAAGTTTGCCATTGTGAATGCTCTTAGTTTCATTCCACTTCTGTAAAACCCATCTAAGCCCGAAATATGATGTCATTAAATTTTTGGGTATGATTGCAATGTAGTTGATGATGTTGGATTTCGTCTATATAATTATCCGGTCCGTATTTTCCTAATGATAATCTATCCAATCCCAAAACCCTATGAAAAGAGGAGATTTTTGTGTTTGCCTGAGATTGTTAACCCCAAGTTGCCTACGTATCCTGTCATTGTTCAGGAATCAAATATATTCGTAGTTCTTGGGATCGTTTATATAGATGACGTTTTGTCCTAAACATGACTGTGATGTGTCCATTGTGGACTCTATTTCGTATCCCTCAAGGATTTGCACGTGTTAATCCCCTTAATTTTAGGAGATAATCGCAATGGTTTAAATGATAGGATCAGAATCCTAATAGGAGAAAGATCATTTGGATCTTCCTATAATTATCTTGTATTTTAAGCACATGGGCTAATTATCGTACAGGGGAGGCTATGGCCGACATGCGTCGAGCCACTTAGACCGTCTCGGTCCGAACTGCGCTGACCCGAACTCCGTTGCGACCTAGCCAACCTGTGGTGGTCTGAGGAGCGGATAAGACTAATCTCCCACTTGGGGTTTAGGCTTACCCTTAGCCATGAAGTGAGGCTCATGTCCCTTAGTATTATTTTTCGATATCTCCTATTAATGTTTAGTCAATGAGAGGATGACATGTGGCAAGGGCTAGTTCGACCCCTATCATAAGCCCCCCAGATCTAGCTGAACTACTCGTTGTGAGGTCAGATCTGCTAGAGGTGCTGCTTGGCCTCTGTCATCTAGACTTGTAGAATTTGTAATGACCTACTCTGCCATGTGGAAAAGTTACCGTTATGACACTGTCATGACTGCTCCGGGATTCGTGGCGTTTCTGCCCGCGTCGTCTGATACGACACATTGTTTTTGGAATCACGTCGTTTGGGGCTTTATAACCCACGTCGACTACACTAAAAGTGACGCCCCATATGCCAGCAAGTTGGCATCCAGAATATTTTTTAAATAATACAATACTATGATTAACTAATTTGCAAAATACATGTATATCATATATATACATATACATTGTATGTATATTTAATTAATCAACATAATTAATATTTTGTATTATATTTATTCATAATAAATAAATACCACCATATTAATTTCACTATAACCTTTATAGTATAAAATAAATTCTTTCCTTATTTGGTTATCACTATAACCGCATTTTAATCCGGATAGATGTTCTAATGTGTGTGACCCGATAGGCTTCCGAATATGTTGGCCATAGACACAAAGTGCAAATTACGAAAATGCACTTTATACCTAACGATCACGGGATAGTGTCTAGCAACACACCGTGACCCCCAATCATCGGAAGAGTCAAATGTAATGATTACTACCTTTCATGTGAAACAGTTACCGTGTAAATAGAATCTTATCGCTGTAATAATATCCATACGGTCGTTCGTCGAGTGTCAAACATCAACGACCGTATCTTATAATCTGGATACCATGCTCTCTCGAAGTAACTCATTTACTTCCACTTTGCAAAGATTCACGAGAGTAAGACATTCCTTAAAAGAAGGCCCTTTCGGATATTCACCCCTACTGATAGGGTACGCGATTTCCGGACGAACAAACATGTATACTCCGCATGCTTCAGTATCACACTCAATCACTACCGCAAGATCACCCCGTGGCTAGGGAAAACCTCAATAGTGTCAAATCATGACGATCCACACCGTGATGCCATGAAAACTCCGGTCCTAAGTATAATTACACATCCGCCACATAGTGTGACACTTAACGTGTAAGTGGGTCTGTCTAACGTACGCATTCTCTACTACACGTCTACGTACAGTCCAAGTGTCTCTACACTCCAATAGACGAGATCTATCCCTGCCCTTAAAGACATAAGACATCTAATACGTGCTATTCTATTTGTATTATCAATGCCCTGCTTAATAGTACATCAGCCTAGAGACATTTAAGTATCAAACTTATTAAAGTGATTAGAGATCTCATCAACCATAATCGCCTATCATGGTTTCTCTATCACAGTTTAATACTAAGGACGTTATCATATAACAATTCATAATTGATTCTTTAAAAGAACAAATATATGATAACATAAAAGCCATTTATTATATATGTATAATCATAAAGAAATAGTAGAAATGATCCGCCCCGGTCGGATCCGGTCCAACCCGATTGGGTTTAGGACACTATTTCAACACACATAAGTGCATTCCGCAACGGTTCGATCACATCATAAAATTCATCATCACTTCTCTCCGCCTTGAGCTTTCTCTAAAAATCTCCCAAAAATCGTCAAAATATTCCAATTATCTCCATTATAACTCACGAGCTCCTACATCCTAAAAATCATCCAAAACACACCTGAAAAGAGTATCTCCCGACTAAATGAATATAATTACGCACATGAAATACCACCAAATATGTTCCAATCAAATGCCCACGGTTATGGCATGAAGTCTCCTAAGATACAACAGTTTTTACCTTGTTTTGATTGTGGCACTTCAATGCGAATAAGCAGTCTAACGGATTCTGCCTTGTTATCTCAGGCTTGTTTATGCAGAAAATGTGTTTTTCTAATTATTTGCAAATTTTCGTTGTGCAGAAAAATTCTATTGTTTTCATTCAAGGCAATAGGATTATATAGGCGAAACAACTGTTCATAAGTGGAAGTTATCTGTCGTAAATAACCGAATTTTGAAATGACGTCATTATGTTCACGAACAGAATTCGAACAGATGCATTGTTCCAACAGGTTCGATCTAAAATGATGTATGCTTCGGCTCACTTAAATTACTGTACCAGTAGAAATTAATTTCTCATTTACCCGATATCGGAATCGAGTGATTCAAAATCCTAACATCAACTACTGTCTTAGTAGTTTCCAAAACTGTTTTTAGCTCCCGGAAATTCATTCCGTAACTCATTCAAATCCGGGCTTGAAGTTGACTATTCATCACTTACACTTAAACCCATTTCAGAGCTAAAACACTATAAATTCCCAACAGATACAAGCATCGAAAAATCAAGCCAGGTCTAATGTAAGTCATCTTCTACTCCTACATCATTTGAAGCGTTTATTCACATTCTTTTAATCTGAGTATCTTTTCACACATCACACACTATTCTGACCCAACATAAGTCACAATGTGTCGATTTTTCTAACTTAATTTCAGTTAGAATTTAAGTGTTATTTAGACCCTATATCGGTCAGAAACCCTAATTCATGCATTCTGAACTGAATTCGGGCAGGAAAAATTCAACATTCTGCCTGAATTTGGGTGTCAGAATAAATATGCACGAAAAATCGAAGGATAAAGTTGGAAAAAAAATATGTGCGCTAAGATATTTTGTTGTGTGAAAAGATATTCACTTTTTTATTTATTATGTTAACGTTCATGTTGTAATTCGTTAAGATCGAACGCTTACTGTTGTACTAAAACCAATAGATGGTAGTAAATGTGCTACTGTATTTCTTATACAGGCGCTACTGTATTTCTTTATACATTCAAGAGTGTGTGATCTCATTACCTCTGGCTCTGATACCATGTTGAACTATCATATCTTTATACAAGCGCTACTGTATTTCTTTATACATTCAAGAGTGTGGGATCTTATGACCTCTGGCTCTGATACCATGTTGAACTACCATATCTTTATACAGGCACTACTGTATTTCTTTATACATTCAAGAGTATGTGATCTCATGACCTCTGGCTCTGATACCAGCTCTGAGTGTGGGTCTGTAAGAGGAGAAAAAGGCCCAACACTTGATTGATCTGGTTTTTTTTTAAATCCGTGTTTGGAGCAGGGTTTGAACCCATGACCTATGGCTCGGATACCATGTTGAACTACTATCTCTTCCAAAAGCCTAATTTGATGGGAAGTTAGATAAATAACATTTTATATATCATAATATAATTAAATCTTAATGTTAGTGTTATAACAGGGCCGTCAGGAAACAAAACGGATTGCAATAATCAAGAATAAACGAGAAAGTATAAATCACCCAAGAAACAATAATACAGGATTTAACGTGGTTTCCGACAATATGCCGACTAGTCCACGGGCAGAAACGAGGAGATTATATTATCACTAGAGGTTTTACAGACTCTGCAATTGCATCAGCAATTGCTTCTGCTACTTCTGTTAACTGTAATTGTTCTGGGTTACAACAGACTTGTATTTATAGTCACAATACCCTAGACCTAGCCGACATAACTAAATGCTCGCCGATTGACTAAAATGCCTTAGATGAGAACTCAGCTCAGCTGACTCCACCAGACGTAACCTGCAAACATTTCCCTACTGATATTGCCCCTGCTGACATTGCCCCTGCTGTTGAGTACTCTGATGACTTAGTACTCAGCCATATTAGATGAGAGGTCAAGTCACCTTTTCTAACAATATCCACCTTGACTTGAACTCTCGTTCAAACATATGTATAACTAGATGTACTATACTAGATGCATTCGTCAATGCCAGATGTACAATACCGGATTCCTCTGCTTTCTTCAGACTTAACAGCTTCCGGTGTGATTCCTTCGATGAGAGTTAATTCTAGTTGAGAAACCAAACTTCAGATGAGAACCACCCAGATTCAGATGAGATCCTATGCTGTTAAAAGTTTAGATTCGATTGAGTTGAGAACAGATGTGATCAACAGATTCAGGCTTGATCAACAGACAAGATGTGATTACCATATTCAGATGTAACAACCACAACTGAGGACACTTAGCTGAGTTCTTCAGATTCAACTTCAACAAAACAGATTGCAGATTCAGATTCAAATTCTGAGCTGACCAGATGTGAACACAACAAACTCCAGGTAAGTCTTCTTCAGACGATACTTAACTCCAGATAAGAACTCCACCTCAGGAAAGAATCTCCCGGATTTAGATGAGACTCTAATTCAGACGTGTTCACCAGATACTCAGCTGACTTCACTGAGCTGACGCTTCCAGACATAGATGTAGAACCATCGCAGACTTGTTCAACAGATTTAGTAGACACCACCCTGCTGACAGATGGACTCAACTGACTCTTCACTCAGCCGACTTTCCAGACTTTGAACACTCTACTCTACTCAGCTGACCTTCACTAGGCTGGTACTAGATCATCAGACCTTCACTCAGCTGACCCTAGATTTTGGTTCCACCAGATTCAGCTCTTGATTCTTCAGGTTCAGATGCACAACCAAGTGCCAGATTAGTGTTGACTGTTCTCAGTAGAATTCTGCAAACTCAATACATATTATTAATAGTCCCTTCAGGACTTTGAATACGGGTACCGATCCCGACTACTAGAACGTTGGCCAGACAGATCTATTTTAATAACAACTACTTGCCAACACTCTAGATTCAGACTCAAACCAGATTTGCATTAGGGTCTTTGGAATCACCCTTCCTGAATGTCTTCTTTTCAGGATTTCCATTCCCTTTGAAACTGTTACTAGCAACTAAACCAGGTGCCCGACTGTCTGTACCTGTGCCAGCTGCATTATGCCTTAGCTGATTATATCTCAGAGGCTTCAGCCACAGCCCTGCTGGTGAATCCTCTTCAGTAACTTCAAAGATAACATCATCAGACAAGCACAACAAAATTATTGAATGTGCTTTCTCCTCCAGATTGGCCATCTCAGCGTTTCCTGCATCCACCGCCTTTGCCAATGGAGCCCAAATCCCTAGTTTCTTCAACATAGCACGCATCTTGATTTGCCACAGATTGATATTGTTCCTTCCTGTGAATTTATCAATCTCTACATCCAACTCAGACATCTTGACCTCGCCGCCTTTGCCAATGGAGCCCAAATCCCTAGTTTCTTCAACATAGCACGCATCTTGATTTGCCACAGATTGATATTGTTCCTGCCTGTGAATTTATCAATCTCTACATCCAACCCAGACATCTTGATCTCGCCGGAAAGCTAACGTTGATCCCAGAACCTAGCATCAGTTACGACCTTGGTGACAATCAACCTAACTCTAACAGATTTTGGATTCCCTGATGATAACCTTGACGCTCCGATACCGGTTTGTTATAACAGGACCGTCAGGGAACAAAACGGATTGCAATAATCAAGAATAAACGAGAAAGCATAAATCATACAAGAAACAATAACACAAGATTTAATGTGGTTTCCGGCAATATGCCGACTAGTCCATGGGTAGAAACGAGGAGATTATATTATCACTGAAGATTTTACAGACTCTGCAATTGCATCAGCAATTGCTTTTGCTACATCTGCTACTGATGTTAACTGCAATTGTTCTAGGTTACAACAAACTTGTATTTATAGTCACAAAACCCTAGACCTAGATGAATAACTAAATACTAGCTGATTGACTAAAATACCCCAGATGAGAACTCAGCTCAACTGACTCCACCAGACGTACCCTGCTGACATTATCCTGCTGACATTGCCCCTGCTGACATTATCCTGCTGACATTGCCCCTGCTCCTGACTTAGTACTCTGCCAGATCAGATGAGAGGTCAAGTTACCTTTTCTAACGGTTAGATTGTTAACGCATTGTGTAGGTTTAGTGCACACGGTTGAAGCTTTGTGCTAGCACTTGTTGCATGTAGATTGATCGACAAGATAATTGTAATGAGTTTTTAACATATATAGACTAGACAACTTACTGTTTTTATACTCTACCCAGAATCAATCACCGTGGGAACAAGCATGACTCACCACTATCTATACTATAACCAATCAAGAATTCATACTAATGAAGAGGAAATTGGAAATTCAGGTCTTGTCCCTTTTCCTACTTAGAAATAAAGTTGTAATGTGGACCAAATTCGTTTTTAGATAACACGTCGTTAATAGTGGAGTAAAATTATTTTTTACTTCAATAATAACGTCGTAAAATCACTGATTTTACGACGTTATTATTGGAGTTAAACATATTTTACGACAATAATAGTGGAGATAAATTTTTTACGACGTTAATAGTGGAGTAAAATGATTTTTTACTCCAATAATAACGTCATAAAATCAGTGATTTTATGACGTTATTATTGGAGTAAAAAATCATTTTACTCCACTATTAACGGCGTGTTACCTAAAAACGAATTTGGTCCACATTACAACTTTATTTTCAAATGGGGAGGGGACAAAACCTGAATTTCCAATTTCCCCTAATGAAGTTGGAGTATTTAGAGTTAGTCTCCCATCACCTACCGTCCACATCTTGCCTCTTATTGACACCACACTTATCTTGCATCACACCTACTATCAGGGGCGGAGTAATGTATACTTAGGGGGTCACGTGACCCACTGTGATTCAGATTTTTTTCACTATTAAAACGATGTAGTTTTGTCGTTAAAAAATATCGTTTTATTGGTAAATAATGGAGTTTTAGGCTCCGGTGACCATACCGAAACAAATTTTTGGATCAAAAATATAATTTTATGGTCCGATGACCCCACTGGAAAAATTTCATGTTGGATCCGCCACGGCCTACTGTCTATCCTCATTTATTCATACCATGCCACTCTTACCATCACGTAGCACCAGTGGGGCCGCACGGCATCAGAACAAATTCAAAGATCGAGTGTGGAATTAATAGTGAGTGAGTTTACAATTTTACGATCGAAACACATCGTTTTTAAGATATCAATCAAGACAATGGCCCCACCCATCTCTACTTGGGTCCGCCCTTGGTCACCACCCTACCACACTTACTCACCTAACATACTTGTACCTTTTTTTTTTTTTTTTTTTTTCTCTTCATGTGAAACTATTGAATCGTCGTGATCTATCATGTATACAATCTAATGGTTGTGAGGCTACAATGATGGTTCCGTGTACAAAACTTTAAAGGAATTGAAAATTGAAAACCAATTTGCATGTATACCTTTTCAACTATATATATACATTTAGTTCATCGTTGAGCATTCATTTATATTTTTGTTATGAAGCAACAACCAATATTGAAAAGTATAATTATTATTTATATTTATTGGTAGCTGTATTTAGCTATAGAAATGATCAAACGACAAAATAGAAGCATATATTAGTATTAATTTATGTTTACTGCCAAGCACGAATCAGAGCTAATAAACATTGAGAGGTCAACAGGTGGGAAGTGGAACGTGTACGCCGACTTTTTGAGCATTTCAAACAAACTGCAAAGCCTCACATGCGTAATTTAGCAAAAGTCAATCGTTTTTTTTTCCTTATAGTAGTATTCTTTACCCAAAAAAAAAAAAAAAAAAAAAAAACCTCAAACTCAAGTGTCCTAGCATTCGTCATCATATTTGGTTGAGTAATGATACATGTACAACGGTTGTGTCATAATAAATGGTACAACGTTAATATGTACCGTTGATAATAATGTGTCTATATTGATCAGATGTGAATCTAACATGATCTGCATCAACCGTTGTGTCATCGTTGTGCCACAATCGTTATGTCCGTATCATTACTCTATTTGATATAGCTAAACATTTCATAATCTAACTTTGAAAAGTTTTACTGTGAAAACGGACCGTCAGATGACTGACATGTATATACATAAATAGAATTGTTTTGTATGTATCTACACGTGACAGTCAGATAGATGATTGCCAAGTGTGCAAATCAATAAAATTGTTTTGTCTTTATTTACACGTAACGGTTGTATGACGATCTGTTCAATTCAATGGGAAGTTGTTACGGCATAATTACCACTAATCCTCATCACATGCAATTTTTCTAATCATACGTTTCTGTACAAATATCCATGAATATCTAACTTTTAACATTCAACTTTCTCAACAACGTTGGTCATTGTTATTTCATAAGATTCAATAATAAAGGTATGACTTGTAAATGAAATCGATCGAGCCTAGGGAAATTCTTGTGTGGCAATTTTATTTGTGTGGAGTTACCGTGTGATTCAATTTAAGCCACACAATTCATTGTGAAACTGTGTGGTTCAGAATGAATCATACGGTAACCCCACAAAAATAGACTAACTATGTAAGAATTTCCCATGAACCTAATGTGAAGTGGAGCTTACGACAACAGAGAAACATTAACTTTTGATGCAACCGGAATAGTCGCGCACCGGTAGACCTATACATATACAGTTAAGGGGCAACTGTCCCTTGATTCGAAAAAAATATAGAAATATATATAGTATGCATTTTGCTTGTCTCTTGTTTTTTTATTTGTATCTTTAAAATGTTCATTACCCTCTTTACCTTACATCATGTGTCCGTCACTGGAAGTTTGATGCGGTTTTGAAGAACATTATAGAAGGCAACAATGGTAATGATTGTTTAAAAGTCGTAAATTATGGCCTTATATGCACCATGGAACTATATTATTTCCTTCGTTCCAAAATAACTGATGCAGTTTACAAAAACACGCTTATTAAAGAGGTGCGTTAATGCTTGAATTTGAATGCCAAAATGACTAAAAAAAAACCCTAATTTATAATTAATGCAATATTATTTTTATTCTTTCAGTCATTAATAAATAACGATAGATATATGAATAACACAATAAATACGGCATTGGAAATGTAAATATGTCCCGCATAAAATAAAACAAATGATTTTGACAAGTTATTTTAGAACGGAGATAGTATTTAATTTACATCTTTCATGATATCATAAATACGATAAAGTAGCCTTTGGGTTGGGCTCATCAATAATCTAACTCCCTACCAAAATATAATTCCATCTACCAATTTAATTTTGTCTCATAATTTAGTTCCATTTAGAAAATCCAACGAAGCATTATTACATTTTTTTTTTCCTTTACCACCCATTTATTATATACTCATTTACTTTTTAATACTTTGTATTAATAATAGTTAAATGTCATTTTAGACTTTTTAATCAAAATTAATGATACATAATCAATTTAACCAACTTTTTTAATCAGAGTAGAAAAAAAAAATTCTAAATGGACTTAGTTCGAAATGTTTTTTGTTCCAAATAATTGATGCAGAACATCTTTCAATACAAAATTCAATACATTTTCCCCTTTTTACTCATCACTTTATTTTTTCCATACAATGTCTTAAATACACCAATACTAGTATTATTTAAACAATTTTTCATAAGTATATTCTAGTCTTTATCCAATAAAAATAAAAGAAATTAATTATTTTCTTAGTCGGTGTGTTTTTATCTCAATTATTGTGGAATGGAGAGAATATCCTTCTATATATATAAGAAAGGAAAAGTTGTTGTTGTTTGACACTTGTCGTTTTTTTATTGGTCGATCATTTTACTGTTCATCGGCCCAGAAACCCGGCCCAGTTTTTTTTTCCCGCTTTTTACTGTTCATTGGGCGGCCCAGCCCAGAAAAAAGTTTTTTTTTTTTTTTTTTTTTTTTTTTTTTTTTTTTTTTTTGAGGTGAAGAGTTTGAGTTAAATTGTTCCATTTTAAAGGACTCAATTGTATTTTTAATCTACACATTAACTTTAATTTATTCTTAATCTTATTATGTGTGTTGTGCTTAAGATGTATCCGATTCCAATTTAATTACATATTATTTTGCTTTCCATCGAGATCTCTTTTTTTTTTTTTTTTTTGGTCTTATCCTAATACGATACGACCACGTGATATTTCAATATACTATAGTTTGTTTGTGTGTGTGTGTTCTTTTCCTTTTTTGCGTATATATATTTTACATTGTGTGTCTATGCCGGTTTTTTTTTTAGGGGCATCGTTTTTTGGGGTGCTACGTATTGATTATTTTTTTCCGTCTTCGTTTTTTTACTTCTATATATTGTGTGTGTCGGTTTTTTTCTTTGGTCAATGGTTTAGTAGTGTTGAAAGGTGTCGATTTTGTGTCGTGGAGTGTTGATACTGTGTTAGATTTTAATTAATATTCATTTGATCAACCGACAACCGTTGGATATGGCGTCGAGGTGTATCGAAGCGTGTCGTGTCGTGTTTTGGGTAGAACACGTGTTGTTGCGATAATGTCGAAGATAGCTTCATTTTTTCGGTTAAAATTGATTTAAGTAGAAATTGAAAAAAAATTCGGTAGTGTCGAAAAGTATCCATACGATGTCGGGAGATGTCGAAGATGTGTCGGATATTCATTTCATACGCACTTATATTATTCTTCTATGAACATGTTTTGATGCCACCCTAAAGGTGTGAGGGGTGGGTTGGGTTAGGGTGGTGGGAAGGGTAGGGTATAGTAAGATGGGTGGTGGGAAGGGTAGGGTATAGTAACATGGGTGGTGGGCACGGTAGGGTAGGGAGTTGTAGGGTAGAGTAGGATGGGGTAGTGGGTAAGGTAAGGTAGGGTGGGATCAGATAAAATAGGGTGTAATAGGCATAGCTAGGATATTGAATTAATATGTAGGTTAAGGTTTGTAGGTAGGTAGAGAGGTTGGGTGCGGTAGGGTGTGCTAATGTAGGTGAGGCGAGGTATCAGATGTAATGCGGTGATGTATGGTAGGGTAGGATGGTATAGTTGGATGATGTGGCGTAAGTTAAGTAAAGTCTGGTAGGTTGAATAAAGTCGCAATATAGGGTAGTGTGATAAGATAATATGTGGTAAGAGAATGTGGTGTAGGGCATGGTGAGGTAGGATTGGATAGGTGAGTGTTAAAAAATGTTGGGATAGGGTGCGGTTCGTTACATGCTACATTTCTTCGTATTTAATATCGTCAAATAAGTTAAAACTTATAAGACGCAGGCACGCCGTTGGTTAGTTTTATTGTGAATAAAGACCAATTTTTACTAATACCATGGTAAATGTATTTTATTGATGAGTGTTAAATGTAGTTTGGAACTTTTGTTTTTTGTGTCGGGTGTACATGTAAGTAAGTCGAAAACATTTGCCTAATTGTCGTCATGTTAAATAATTGACATCATAATTTGTTGTATAATATCAATGCCGCTAAATTTCGTCATTTATATTGTGTTGTACTTAAAATGTGTTGAGTGATATTTTAATTAAAATGTATTTTATATTTAATAGTTTTTGACATTAAGGTAAACATCTAGCATGGGCACTCCGTGCGTTGCACGGAGTCCGGGTTTTAACTAGTTTTATTTATAAATTAGTTAAATGAGAAGTAACCATGCTTATAGAGTTTTTATAAGCATTAAATTTTCCGTATAATCGCTCGCTAAATTGGGCGAGATCCAACGTAGAAGCTTGCGACTTCAATTCACTCACTCTCTCTCTCTCTGTTTTCGCCCCTACAAAACGCCGAGAAATTAGGATCCATTACACGTTTATGGCTGGACCTTCATATCATTACTTATATATTAATTACTCTTTCCCTCCCTCTTAAGTCAAGCTTTTTTTTATGGATCTTTATTTAACATCTACGACGATACATTACAACAAAATGTATCAAAATAATAATAATAATAATAAACTAAGCAAATTTGATTGGAAAAATTCAACACAAGAACCTTGAATAATTAAAAATTCTGAATAAGGGGTTGGTGTTTAGCTGACTTTAATTAACCCCCAATATTATTGAGTTAATTACCACTACTGTAGCTTTAGGGTTAGGGCCACCGACTGTAGAGCATATTCTGTATTATTTTTATTTATTTAAATACCCAATATTTTGACTTAAAACGTACAGTATGCCATTTTGATTTGAAGCTGGCATTTGATGAAGTTTAAACAAAAAAATTATAATTAATGCCTTTAATTAAATTATGTTCCAAGGTCAAACAAAAGCCTTATATGTCTCTTGGATACCATGAATTTAAACTGGCGGGAATCTAGAGCTGTACTTGTTAATAGGATGCAAGTAAAACTCAAACTTTGCATATGGGATGGGTGTTTTTTTATTCATATGGTGCCTCCGCGTCCGGAGATTATATGCGTGGAAACATCTGGACCATACAGTTTTTAACGTAAGAAAGAAATATGAAAATATAGTAAAATTATGCTAGAAATCGGAAAGTAATGAACGTACTCCAATACACGAAAACATTTCTTTTAATTTTGATAGATGTTTTTTTTCTAGCTATATTAAAAATGACCCATTAATATTTGTAAATTACTCCTTTCGTTCCTATTTACCTGTCGTAGTTACCAATTTTTATTTTATTTTATCTATCGTAGTTACATTTACAAAACATCTTATTTATTAAGTGGTGGAGATTGAAAAACAACATTGCATTAATTATTTTCAAAGGTGGTAGTTGTCATTTTGATTTTAAGTCAAAACATTAACTACTATACTTAATATGTGTGCTTTAACAACTGCGACAGTTAAATAGGAAATTAAGAAGGGAGTAATGAAAATCTCATTCACTAGAGGTGTTTTGATTTAAAATTGTGACTTTAATTTTTATTTTTATTTTGTTTTTGTTTTTGATAGGGTTGAAAAAAATATATATATATATATTTTGATCAAAACCAGAAGACAATCTCATTATTGCAATCATGATGTTTATGCAATTAATGATGATTTTCGAATGAATTTTATGTTATAAATGCAACATAATTAATAAGGATTTTATAGGGGTGAAACAACACATTTAAAGAGGTTTAACCCTTTGTACAATCGATCGTACATTTGATTTCATATGAACTGTTGTCACATTGGTATGATACACCATCTCGGCGAAGGAATACACTGTACACATATTCGATAGGAAAATCCTTCTATTACAACGGTTATGTCATACACATCGAGTAATTTCTGCACAATTGATCGTGATGAATGTACCTATTGATCTTGATGTAGGCCAATCTTAAAAATATTTATAGACCCATAGTTTTGTAATATTAACATATGATAAACAAATTTTTTTTAAAAAAACTAAAAGCCAGCGAAAATCCCTGAGAACATGGACTTTATTAATAATTAAAAAGAAGAAATGAGACTTTAAATAACCCTTGTCTTCCTTTCCTTAGATTGCACTCTTTGTGACATCAAATGAGAAAATGGCCCCAAAGCTACTCAAGCTCCTGACCTTTTTCTCTATACTCCTTTTATTAGCCCTTCAGGCCCATCTCACATTTTCACTACAAAATGAAAATCTTGATCAAGATAATGATGATCTTGATGATGAATCATACGTTCTCGACGCCCCCTTCGCGAATACGCATCTAAGGAGCCGGTTTCTAGCAACCATAAAGAAAGGAAAATCATGCAAAAGCGACAAAAACATCTGCAACGGCGTACCAGCCAACAATGGTGCAAGCATGTTGTATTGTTGTAAGACACATTGTCGCGATGTTCTTGGCGACTTTAATAACTGCGGTGGATGCGGGCATAAGTGCGGGTTCGGAGAGAAATGTTGCGGTGGGACTTGCATCAACGTCCAAAACAATGGTGACAACTGTGGGAAGTGTTACAAGAAATGCTTGGGTGGCAGAACATGTGACAATGCACATTGTGGCTATGCTTATTAACTTAATTAGTCGAGTGATGAATACATATATATATATATATATACATCTATATATTCCGAAGAACATATAGAAATATGTTCTTCGGTATCACATGTGGAACCATTCCCAGTACATATATATTGGTCAAAGCTATATTGATTCAGTAGTGTATATGTACATTGTTGTGGAATGGTTCCACAAGTGAAGCGGGGAAATGGTGGTCCGGGTCAATAAGATTGTAGATTTGCTTAGCATTTAGCAACCAGATCTGAACTTTTGTGCGTGTCTTCTTCTTCTTTTCTTTTTTTACTTTTTCTTTTTGTTTGATGTTTTGTGAACAACTGGTTCATAGTAATGGTCCATCTATTATACGTATACTTTTGGAGATTTGGGGGTTATGGTTTGTAAACTACATATAGTTGAGTAAGTAATGCATATTTGATATTCAAATTCATGCAGAGATGAAAATACTGTAATGACACTTAAATGGGATCGATCGATTTTGAGAAAGCATTTGGGTTTTAATGTTTCTTCTTTTTGTACAGATTTGAAGTGTAATTAATTGGTTTTGTTTAAATTTTACATTCTTTATGAATCGTCATTGGGACGGACTTAATGCAATGCATCAGAACTTGGGTCTGGCGGCGCTGAATAATAAGTCATAAATGATCCGACCTACTGCTTAGACCGTTGGAGAAGAGTTATTGTGCAACAATTATTGGAGAGTTATACCAAGTGGATGGATGTGATACATCCACCTCACACCTACACACATCTACTGTGTGAAAGTGGATGAGTTGGATGCATCTCATCCCTCCACTTGGTATAACCCGTCAAATCACCGATGCACCATAATTTTTCTCTAGACCGTTGTCCTCGCTTAGTCTAAAAGGGTCAACCCGAGTTGACAAGACTTTTATGTCTCACACACTTATATGAGGGTGAGTATTCTACTATTTTACCTATATAAGATCCTACGTGACGGAGATGAGAATTGAACCATGGTTTTATCGGGAAGTGCAATGATTTATACCTTTAGCCCACATCCGATTCCCATCCATTATAGATTTATAGTTAAGGGTAGGTGTTTTAATTTGTCTAGCATATGCAGGCCTTGAGTAAGTTCTCTTCTTTGAACGTGCGGTAGACGAAATGAGAGAAACAAATTTTTTTTTTTTTTTTTTAAAAGGCTGCCTGATGAATATAAAAACAATGAAATTTTTTAATATCCCAGTCGTCGAACGTGTGAGAAACGTCACTGATGAAACATATTGGAAATTTTAACTCGAGGGTTAACTCTTTTAGGTTAAGCGAAGATTAAGTAGTTACCGAATCGATCCATTAGGCTCGATTAATTTAGCACGGCCAGGCCGTGAGAACTGACAAAAGATTAACTCTCTACATATTTTTTAGAAGTAAAAGATTAAACTCTCTATCAAATTATCAATACCCGTTAATCATGCACGGATCACTACGTTTGAGTCGGTTTTCAGCTTCTTAAACACCCAAAAGCTTATGGAAAACATCAGTGTTCCTCTCCGATTTCCTTAACATATCTCCACACTTTTGCAGCAACTTTTCGACAGCTATATAATGGTGGTGTTTAGACAAGTTTCCTAATGGATTCTTGGTAAGCCGTGTTTTTAGTCTGCTAGCTTGTTTGTGTGAAACACAAGTTATACTTTCTTCAAGATGACTCTAAAATTTATGTTGCCAATTTTCATAAACATGTTTAGATTGATTTGAAAGTAGCACACATGCAACATTGATGACTTTTACCGGCTGATAAGAGTTAACTTTGCTATCATTTATGCATGTTTTTGACCTAGCTCATTGACTGCTCAATTATTACATGATCGGAGACTATTGGTTGAGTTGAGATGCATTTTCACCATGACACACACTACGAGGTCTAGAGCAATTTAGTATCATCGTTTTAGGTGAATTATATATTGCATGTATGTTAAGTCTACTTGTCGTGTGGGAATTATACGCAGTATTTGGGGTGATCTGTTGCAGGATTTAGTGTTAGGTGTAGTCTCCGAAAAGCAATTTATGTAATTGTTTTTAATTAATAAATGACAGATTTTATTTCATCTTATTATTTACTTTGTGCTTATATTTAATACACTGCTGAAAACCTCAAGTCGTATTATATGTAGCCATATAACTTAGTGTGTGTCACACTAGATGATTAAGTTTATGGTGATACACTTGAACTAGTAGTCCATGGTGAACCTAATCAAAGTATGGGGTCAGTTGATTAAACCACCATTAAGGCGCCCGGTACACTTTAATGTGTGACCGTCTTATCCGGACTTTCGATATTGGTTATCTAAGTGGGACATTTATATATGATGTAGTCATATAGGACTGGACCGATTTAGTCTGAATTTCTCATATAATTCCGTGATTGAAAATCTTATTAAATCACAAGATTATCATATATGGATTAACTTTAATCCTGAAGTGATTGCATACTCCTACTTGTTTCAAGATAGGGTTTGATGTGTTCGTTAAGGATCGCTAAGAGGCGCGGTCTGAATCACTTTCACGTTGACACTATTCTGGAATGAGTGAGAAGTGTGTGTCTCACAGATATGGAATACATTCATTCCTGCGGGAAGTAGAAAGACAGTCCCCTTATTTGTTAATCCTAGAAACTAATCAATCGGCCAAGTTCATATTGGTTATGAACTAATTGATCACTAAAGGGTTAATGTTAAATAATGATAAGTTGTAATGAAGAAGGTTTACGGAAATGATCTCGCTTCGTTACGGATAGTCTATGGAGGGTTAGTCTATATGTAATGATTATATCAAAGGTCACTTATTGACTCAACGCTTTGAGAATAAGTTATATCTATAATCGATAGAGTTCAGTTTCGGATTTATGGTGGCGTAATTCTGAAATTAATAAGTTGAATAGAAATGTTTTGTTCGATGAATATTTTATTCAATTTATTGTAGCTACTGGTTATAGGTCCATTGTCCCCGGGTTGACTCCTAACACGCGAGTGTTATCTCGTTTTGTGGAACCTCGAGAATAAATAAAATACTTAGTCTATTTAATGAATATACAATATTATTTATTTGGTAAATAATATGTAAAATAGAAAAGACATTTTCTATTAAAAATAATGGCTAAAAGTGGCGCCTCTTATTGTGAAGAAATTAGGAAAAGAAATTTTCCTAGATTATCTCACATGTGTAATTAATTATTTATTTATTTGTTAGATGATTAATGAGAAAGAGATAAAAGATTGATTTTATGGGAATTAGCTCTTATTTTATGTCAAATATCTTTTACTTATGGAAATAGGTAATTGCAATGTGAAAATGATAACTCTCTCTTGACTAGTTAATTTCCTATATAAAGAGAGTTCCTTCCAACACAATTGTACATTACAATTTGCGCCACTTACATAGAAAAAGAAAGAAAAATTAGTTTCTTGCCTTAGCCATTAGAAGAAGAAAAACCTATGGTTTTTCTTGAGCATATTCGATGAGACTCTTACAAGGATCGACGTCCACTAGTCGTCGTTTGGAGATACAATCCGGAAGACTGCGGCTTCTCCCTCTTTTGTCGATTTCACATCCTCTTCTATTGGGTAAATTCTTCATCCTTCTCATAGTTATGTTAATTAATTATGTGAATTAAGCGTGGTAAAATCGCATGCGAATTTAATTCGTAGCTTCCGCTGTGCATGATCGAGCGTCTCGATCGATACTGTGAATCAGATCTGACGATCCAATTATGGATCGGATCCGGATTCAAGTTTCTATATATCCAGCACTTAGGTATATTCAACGCGTGGAAGGAGAGATGTGAATCAAGGATGAAGTTGACCATGACACCGGAGTGAAAAGAAGAAGAGAAGATGATTTTAGAGCAAAGACAGTCCAATCGGACGCCCAGACATCCAGGCGCCCGTCTTGAAGATCCCTCAGTGTTCTGCCAAATTTTTAGACTATAAGCACATGCCCATCTTGAAGCTTCTAGGTGAAATTGAAGACTTGTGCATCCATCCATGAATTCTCACCTATCTACCTAGGTTTTGGACTTCAAGCGCGTGCGCCCGCTTGGGCCGGAAAAAGGGCAAATGTGACTTTTCGGCAAACTTAATTTAGAGCTCCTATATAAATGATTTTTCAGCATTATGATGAAACCCAACCCTCCTACATCGAATTTTACTTTCTTATAACCCTAGATTATGATTAAGTACAAATCTATCTTCAAATTCAATTAGCTATAACCATGATTATTGTGTTTTGGATCAATTCCCGGCGATTACTTGACATATTCTCGACGGACTCTGTTCGGAGACTCAATTTTCATCATTTTAATGCCATTGATAATCCTTTTTATCTTTGTTTGTTTTCAATGGCTTTGATTGTAGTTATTTTTTGCATTTTCTTTTCTCCGTGAGTAGCTAAATCTATTTATAGGCAAGTTATAATGTGAAGATTAGCGAAATCAAACCCTAGTTGATTGATGGAAGTGATTCGTGTTTAATTTCTTAGTGTCTTGTAGTGATTATATTCTGAAACTTGTTTTTGATACTTAAGTTAACTTCATCACCCAATTCATGATTTAATACATCGTCTTTACATATGTACTTTATGAGATGATGTAGGAAAAAAGGTTTTAGAATCGTCGTGTAAAACCAACTAATTAAGTGTTTAGAATCGGTTTATTAAGTAGGGATTTCAACATAAGTTTAGCATTTCTAAGAGATTGAATACGTGTTTGGTCAGTTAGATCTCTACATGCTGTCAAATTGAACATAGAGCGATGGATTGCGATATCAATGTCTAGTCAGTCATAATAGGAGATTGCATTCATAATCATGTCAAGAATATTACCAATGGTAGTCGGTAGGTTGCATAGACTTTCGAAAATTGACAAAGGTAAAGAAGTGGTTAGTTGGATCGTACCATGTCTAACAAGGTACGGTTCCTCCTCTCAGACACGCCATTCATCTAAGGCGTTCCGGGAGGGGTCCACTCAGGTAGAATCCCGTTCTCCTTTAAGTAATCTTGAAACTCTCCATCTAGGTACTCTCCACATCGATCGGATCGAAGTGTTTTGATCTCTTTAACTAGTTGTTTCTCAACCTCACTTCTGAACTCTTTGAACTTTTCAAAGGCCTCAGACTTATACTTCATTAATATATATAACCATAGCGTGAATGGTCATCAGTGAAGGTGATAAAATAAGATTATCCTCCTTTGGCTTGAATTGACATTGGGCCGCACACATCAGTATGTATGAGCTCAAGTAACTCATTGGATCTTATCCATTTGCCACTAAAAGGTGACTTTGTCATCTTGCCAAGTAAACAAGCTTCGCATGTATCAAACGATTCATAATCGAAGTGATCCAACATTCCATCTTTATGGAGTTTGGAAATGCGATTCTTATTTATATGGCCAAGTCTACAATGCCATAAGTAGGATTCATTCAAGTCATTTGTTTTGGCATTCTTGTTGTTTATATTAAGTACGTCAACATTCACATCTAATATTTAAAGACCATTGCTAAGTATACTAGTACCATAAGAAATTCCATCATGTGAAAAGAAACAACATTTATTCTCAAACGTAAAAGAAAATCCTTCAACATCCAATGCAGAAATAGAAATAATGCTCTTCATAAGAGTATGAACAAAATAACAGTTATTAAGTTCTAGTACTAGCCCACTGGGCAATGAAAGAAAATAAACTCCTACGGCCAGTGCAGCAACACTTGCTCCACTCCCAACGCGTAGGTCCACCTCTCATTTCCTCAGTTCTCTAGTTCTTCTTAGTGCCTGCATATTCGTGCAAATATGAGAACCACAACCAGTATTAATACCCAGTGGTTAGACTTAGAAGAAGCAATATTGATCTCAATCATAAACATACTTGAAGTGGAGGCATCAGAATGCCTCTTCTTGGTACTCAAGAAGCCTTTGCAGTTTCTCCTCCAATGTCCGGTCTCACCGCAATGGAAGCAAGCATCCTTGGATTTGTCTTTAGATATCTTGGGCGTTGGCTTAGATGCAACTTTCGACTTCTTGGACTTCTTTTGGGCCTTAGCCTTGCCCCTTGCTTGAAATGACCAGCAACACTTGCTTTCCCTTCCCCACAGTGCCCTCAGCAGTTTTCAACATGTTCAATAACTCTGCAAGGGAGCAATCTATCTTGTTCATGTGATAATTCATCATGAACTACGAGTATGAATCAGGTAGAGATTGCAGAATCAAGTCAATACTCAACTCTCGTTCCAACTTGTGGCCCAGCTTCCCAAGCCTCTCTATGTACCCGATCATTTTAAGCACGTGTGACCCCACAGCAGTCCCGGATTCCATCTTACAGCCAAACAGGGTCATCGAGACCTCGTACCTCTAGGTGCGAGACTGAGAAGCGTAAAGTTCCTTCAGGTGAACCATGATTGAGTAGGTGTCCATGGACTCATGCTGTTTGTGCGGTTCAGGTGTCATAGAGCAAGCATGATACATGTAGCATCAGTACTGTCAGAACAATGCTTGTTATACTTCTCGACAGCATCTGCAGCCGAGCCCTATGCGGGCTTTTCCGATAGGGCTTCGTCCAAGACATAGCCAATCTTCTCGTGCCTCAAAACGATTTTGAGGTTTCTTTCCAGTCTAGAAAGTTGGTTTCGTCAAGCTTATTCTCGATGATAAAACGAAAGTTCAATTTGTTTGACATTTTCTACAACAATAAATAAAGATAGAATAAGTAAAAGTTCATGTATTCAAAACCCTAAAATTGCACTTAAAATTTTAATTAGGTTTTGCTCCCACTAGCCAACTATTCTCAATTGGCTTTCAAGAATTTGATTTACACCTTAGTGGCTAGGATCCCATCTAGTTGTCTCGATTCCCGACGAGGGCCGATCAACCGAAACAATTTCGAAAGGTAGGTACTCCTACCAGTCGCATCACATACGGCTCCCAGTGGTTGACTAGTCAACTCTTTGACGATTCACATCTCTATGTGATAGTCAACCCCTTGTCTCTAAAATCAGACGGTCCTGACGAGTGCCAATCACCGCAAGATTCTAGTCGAGTCGTAACCCAAATATTCATGAGATCTCGTAATGATCATATCTCAATAATGACGATATACCCGAGGTAGGTCAACTCCCGCCGAGGGCCGATCGATCAGTTGGATCCGAACAAGGGCTCTTCACCGTCACTATAATATTGGGAGACTATTTTGGTTCGATTTTTGTGGTGGGAATAATTTTAAATTAGTTCACTTAATTAATATCATTTAAATATGGTCTCATCTACTATGTGCATATTACTACGATATCATATAAAGTAAAACATACACAACATTCCGCGCACAAAATAACCGGTATGATCATGGACTTTTCCTGGGTGCGGACTCAAATACAAACTGACGAAACCGTGGGTCACAAACTAAGGGTAGCTGCAACCGCCAATATGATCTTTATTACTGTACGCCAATGAGTTTTTTTATCTTTCTTTGAACTTCGTATTCTTGCTCCATTCTTGTTACATAATAATCTATCTAATAAATAATTACACCCGCCGCACACGGGGGGGAGCTAACGGGAATGAGATAAATGCAAAAATTAAGGTAGGTCGCGTTTTCATAACGGCCTAGGACAATTTAGAAAAACAACATAAAGAAAACATTATCATTTATCCTATCGGTCGAGTCCATGATCCATCGGGGCCCATATAATCACATTATATCTATACATCTAATCCATACAATTTTATCTTAAGAAAAAGATCAAATTATAATTTTAACTACTTATGCGTCTTATTTTATCACATCAAATAATTAATTAACTTTTAATTAATTAAATGACTTAATCGAAAATAAAATTAACATTTAATTTTAAATCGATTCTAATTTCAATTTTATTAATATTGAACTATTCAAAATTAAAAGGGTCTCTTTTGTTTCCTTTCCTATTGGTTCTTTACCAAAAGGGATGTCTTTGGTTTCGTAAACCAAAAAGCATCTTTCCAAACAAAGTTTGGTTAATGTTGGCCACTTTTCAAAATCAAAATTTTGAAAGTGGCCTAGGCTTTGGCGTTTTTTCAAATCAAATATTTGAAAATGGTCTAGGTCTCCAAACAAAATTTGGAAATGCCAATGTTTTGGTTGATATGCCACGTGACATCCCAATTACTCAAACTATTTGGACAATTGGTTAGCCACATGACACAACTAAACAAAGGAGATATCAATGCACAATAAATATCACAAAATGAAAAACGAATCGATCCTCCCCTTTGGAAAAACCGGCCGATGCCGGAAGCTCAAAGAGCCGCCGCCGCCGATCCGACACTGTGGAGTCGGCCGCAGCCGATCGGCCGAGCCCCCATCGATTCTTATTATATTTTTTTGTTTTATTGTTTCGTGAATCTAGATCTTGCATCTATCGATTAATTACTACGCAATTAATTAGTGCTTATTGCTTAAACTCGAAGTTGGCTCTGATACCACTGTTAGGAAATCACTAGTTTAACGCAGCGGAATTTAAAATTTTGATTTCCTTTTCCAAGACCGTCTTCGTTTAACACAATAAACACGTTAAGTAGTTTGACGATAAATACATTGGATGATCTACAAGATCGAAGCTTTGACCGTCAACGGAGAGTAGTACTGTGCGCAAGCCGTCCACGCGTCCGGCCTCTATCGATTATCCACACGAACTCCTCGCCGGAATCCTCCTTGGATTGCTATCAGAAAAATCCGGCTGCTAGACCGGCCTTTTTCTCCCTCTGTAACTCTCTATTAGAAGCTCTCTATTTTACTCAATAACTATTAGTTCTTGGAATTGTGTTGATACAAAAGAGCTAGCCAACATCCTCTTATATAGAGGTATGGTGCGCCCCTCCCTTCTCCCAAACTAATTGGGATTAGCTTCTAGAAGATAGATGAAAGAGAAAAAACATTTTCCCAATAAAATAAGGAAAATCATTTAGATTGATTTATCTTTTTTATTATAATATCTTATATTAAATAAAAACTAAATATTGTCAATATCTTATATTGAATATATTTATCTTATTACCATAAATCTATTTTTCCAAAATCAATTAATATCCAATATTAATATTATGGTAATCTTATTAATTAAAGTGCACAATCTAAGTGTATCTTATACCCTTATGACTTGCGCCCCAAATGCCAAATATTGACATCCGGAATATTCTTTAATTAATATAATTTATGTATAATTAATATCTTGTATTTTATTTATTCATAATAAATAAATACCATCATATTAATTTACCAATATAACCTTTATAGTCTTGAGATAAACTTTTCTTATATGGCTATCAACTATAACCGCATTTTAATCTGACTCGATGTTCATATGTGTGTGACCCGATAGGCTTCCGAATATGTTGGCCGTAGACACAAAGTGCAAATTACAAAATGCCTTTCATGCCTAACGATCACGGGATAGCGTCTAGCAACACACCGTGACCCCAATCATCGGAAGAGTCAAATGCAATTACTACTACCTTTCATGTGAAACAGTTACCGTGTAAATTACAATTCTATCGTTGTAATAATATCCATACGATCGTATCTCGAGTGTCAATACATTAACGATCGTATCTTATAATCTGGATATCATGCTCTCTCGGAATAACACATTTACTCCCACTTTGCAAAGATTCACGAGAGGTAGACATTCCTTATAAGAAGGCCATTTCGGATATTCAATCCCAATCATAGGATACGCGATTCCCGGACGACCAAACATGTATACTCCGCATGCTTCAATATCACACCCAATCACTACCGCATGATCGCCCCGTGGCTAGGGGAAATCTCAATAGTGTCAAAGCATGACAATCCACACCGTGATGCCATGAAGACTCCGGTCTTAGGGATAATTACACAACCGCCACATAGTGTGACACTTAATGTAAGTAGGTCAGTTTAATTAACGCACACATTCTCTAATACACGTCCACGCACAGTCCAAGTGTCTCTACACTTTGATATACGAGATCTATCCCTATCTTGAATAAGATAGAAGACATCCAATACGTGCTAGCGTAATCATACTGTCAATGTCCCATTTGACAATACATACGACTAGAGACATTTAAGTATCAAACTTGTTAAAGCGATTAGAGATCTCATCAACCATAATCACTATCATGGTTTCTCTATCACAGTTTGACACTAGGGACGTTACTATATATATACAACTAATAACATGAAGATAAACATTATATAATAACAAAAGTGCTTTTATTAATCATAATAAAGTTATTAGTTGTATATAACATTATATAATAACAAAAGTGCTTTTATTAATCATAATAAAGTTATTACACGAACTAGAATAGACTGTAAACGACCCAACCCGGTCGGATCTAGTCCAACCCGATTGGGTTTAGGACAACTTTTCAACAAGAAAGAGATGCGAACAAAGCAAGACTGAAACTAGCGTCTTTGATCCCTCCAATGTCCGAGAGATTATCTTCATCTGAGTTAAAAAAATGAATCACACGTTGAGAGTCACTTTCAACGATGATCCTCTAGTACCCGTAGGAAAGAGCAAAGGTGACTCCGTGATACATTTCATAGTTATCTACTGCTTCGACCGTGCATCGCGTCTTGAGATTGATTGCAAAAGATTGTAGAATATTACCAGTGGGATCACAAAATATCCCTTCAACTTCTAAAGAGTTAGATTTAAAGGAAGCATCCACATTGTATTTTACTATTCCATCAATAGGGGCCTGCCATCTTTTTCATGGAGCTTACGGGTTAACCAACTTTCCTTTCAAACGGGTTGCTAAGTACTCTTTTGAAAAAGAATCTGCAGCAATCTTAAGGGAACATATATTTACGTGTTTACCTTCAAAAACCCAATCACACCGGGCCTTCCATATACACCAGAACAAATACAAAAGTCCACAACAAGTTTTGTTGGTCCGTAATACAGGGCTTGTAAGAGTTCAGAGATGGGTGAATGAACTCTTTTTGATTTTGGAGTTTCTCACTTAATGAAGGAGACTGATCAGTAAGAACAAACTAGCGAAGTACTCGTCTGGTTCTACTGGTCTAGTTATCTTCAAAAAGTAAGTTTAGCGGAATAATGATATAGTTCTAAATAAGCCCTGAGCTTGGTTTTCGTGTGTAGTGTGATATAGAGTATACAAGTACTGAAATTAAAGTGTTGAAAGTAAAGGAGTCAAGAAATGTTATCGATCTTTTGAGTGGCGTAATCTCCTACGTGACCGCTTCTCCCGTGATTTATAAGGTATCACTATTGTACTATATACTAATACACGTCCTCCCCGCAGATGCTTCGCACTCTAAATAGGCAATCATTGACACCTTGCAGATGCCTCACACCCCGCAGATACTTCAATGGTCTATTTGCACGCAGCTCGTCTAAAAAACTTCCTTTCTTCAACGACTCGTCTATCTTCTTCGTTGTTCCTTCACACCCGCAGATGCTTGAACATGTTCGCCGATTTCTTAAGAACTTGATTGTTGAATAAAGTGAGTGTTGTATCAAATTAATGATACAAAGGATGAGAGCTTTTGCTGAGTCTGACTTTGAAGTTTTGGTTCCAGCTCTCTCGATCAAGTAGATCACTAGATGTTTCTTTGAAGCGCAGATGATGATGATCTCCTTGATTTCTAGATCTGGATTGGTAAGCTTTGAGATGAAGATCTTGTTCTTGACGAGATTGAATCAGTGACAGCTTTTCATATTTTTGTCAAGAACTTTCAACTTTCTCAACTCCTTCTTCAGTTTCTCTTCTTCATCCTTATGTAGTCTTCGTAAGGTAGATGTACAGTTGTGAAAATGAGTGGCCCATAATAGATGATGAGTTGTCACTTGAATTTTGAAAAATGGTCCGTTCAGCTTTTGTCCGTTGGAGCCTGTACTTGATGGCTTCTAGAATGTAACTTTACAGCATCAAATGTTATTTTTCCACTTGTATAATTTTGTAGCCGTTTGATCAAATGTTGATCAGATGGATGGCTACACGTCCTTTAATTTATCACTTTATATATCATTTTAGTCACTTAAGAGTATTAATCATCTCGGATATGTTAGTTGATATATCTTACACGCCCTCTCTCTCATCACAAATTAAAACAATTATTCCTATTCTCGTATAATTTTTTTAGTATATACAATATATTTTAATTCTGATGGAAAAATATAAATTAAAAGGGGGTGCAAATGTAGTAATATTTATGTTTGTTAGTTGAGACAAAGAGAAAAGATGTTTTTAGATGTTGCTTATTGGAGTGAATTATTTTTTGGGAGTTGAAAAAATGTAATCAAAACAGAAAACGATACGTTTGGAGGGTGTATTTGAGGCCTCTTGTTGGGTTGCTCTTAGGGGTGAACAAAATAACCGGAAACCAAACCAACCGGTTGAACCAAACCGGTCCAAACCGGAAAAGCGTAAACCATGGTTTTTTGGTTGGTTTTTATATTGTAAAAAACCAAACCGTGAAAAACAATTTGGTTTTTTAAAATAAAAACCGGACCAAACAGGATATATATGTATATATATATGTGTGTGTGTGTGTGTGTGTGTGTGTGTGTGTGTGTGTGTGTCCGTGTGTTTTATTATTTACATTTGTGTGTGTGTATATGTGTGTGTGTATGTATATATCACTATTGATTATGGGTGGCCTTTAATCAAAGTCGGTTCATTGTTGTGCACAGGTAGAGTGGTGTACGAGTAGAGTAGGTGTGGTGCAAATAAAATCCCCATTGATTATCACTACATGTAAATAAGTAATATCTCAGACCATTATTTATTAATACTTCAATCAACGACCTCACACGCGTAGATTTTGGCTACAGCCTAATATGACTTATGACAAGATGAAACAAAATAGTTTATATGGCTTATATATGATCAGCCTAATTGGAATGTAGGACAATATCATGTTTTGTGTATGTATATATGCCGTACACACACACTGTAACGCCCTCAGGCCCCGGGCCTGATAGCGCTAAATGCGTCATAAATGGTCCGGTCAACTGCTTAGACCATCGTCCTCGCTGGGTCTAAAAGGGCTAACCCGAGTTGACAAGACTTTTTATGTCTCACACTTATATGGGGGTGAGCATTCTACTACTTTATCGATTGGGACTTTACATTATCTCCCCTTATAAGGGACTGGCGTTCTCGCCAAGACTGGCAAAACTGTTCCTGGGTCGTCCCTACCAGAGGTAACTAGAGGTCATCCTTACATCGTCTTCTTGTACAGTGCAGCGCATAGTTTCTGTCGATAGTTGACTCCGATATCATTCTGTAACGTGGCTAACGCCCTTAGACCCCGGGTCTGGTAGCGTTAAATGAGTTATAAATGGTCCGGTTAACTGCGTAGACTGTCGTCCTCGCTTGGTCTAAAATGTGCTAAGCGAGTTGACAAGATTTTTTATGTCTCACACTTATATGAGGTGAGCATTCTACTAATTTACTGATTTGAGACTTTACACACACACACACGCACACACACATCTCTCTCTCTCTCTCTCTCTCTCTCTCTCTCTCTCTCTCTCTCTCTCTCTCTCTCTCTCTCTCTCTCTCTATATATATATATATATATATATATATATAAAAAATATATATGAAAAAAAAACCGAAAAACCTAAACCGAGCCGATCCAAACCGAATAAAACGGTTTTATCTAAATATAGTTTGGTTTTGGTTTGCGAATTTGAAAACCGTAAAAAATAATTTGGTTTTAAAAATAACAAAAGACCGAAAACCGAATCATGTGTACCCCTAGTTGCTCTAAGCCAACAAACCTGGTCAAAACATCATAGTGAATGCCATAAGAACTGAATTTGTGAGTGGATGGCATTATATTCTCCGTTGAATTTTTGTTATTATGGTCATGCTATGATGAATGATTTTCAAGCTTTGTTGGTAAGGTGGACCCTAAAGAAAATTAGTTACGTTGTAGAGACTTTTTTTTGTTAAAGTGTTAGTGGTAGACTTTGAAAAAAAAAATTCTCTATTCTTTTCTTTTTTTTTACTAATTAAAGGTTTACCATGTTTTTTTAAACAAAAACCATGATATAACTATTATGTGAAATTTTAAAATACAATCATTGTAGAAATGTTTTACCAAGTGTCATACATTACAACCATTTATTTTTAATCTCTCACACACGATAAAAGTATATTATGTGAAAGAGAGTAAAAATAAGATGCTCTAATGTATGTCACTTGGTATAACCTCCTACAACCGTTGCACCATAAAATCTTTCATACTATTATAGTACTATCTTCGTTCCAAAATATAAATTATCAATCCAATCATTTTTCATTACTAAACAACTATTGCATTAATGATAATCAGTTGGTATTTTAGACAATTAACCTTTAAACTTACGACATTCAACCAATTTCTTAATATGTGTAAAAACTCTTAATATGACTTATATTTTAGACCAGAGGTAATATGTTCTAAGTTTTTTTTTTTAACTCATCGAGTCCACCGGTGCATCACACTATATGAGCATCACAATAAAATCGATATTGTGAAAGACGATTTTAGAATTAAAAACCGACTTTCCTTAGGTGCGTTATGACTATCAACCTTGATAAAGTCACTTGCCGGCTGCAGAATCATTTTTCATAAGATCGATTCTGTGAAATCAACGTGGTGCAAATCAGGGCCGGCCCTATAGTGAGGCCAGAGAGACCGCAGTCTTAAGCCCAATGGTGCCGGGAAGGCCCAACGGTACATGTTTCGCTAAAAGAAAAAAATTCGTGTAGATTCAATCCGATCTTACCTAATATAATATGTTAATTTTTTTTGGTTAAAGGCCCAATTTTTTTTACTCCCTTCATGAACTGATGCATGTATTGGTTTAGGTTTCGGGGGCCCCCCGAACCCCCACGAGTTGGCGATGCCCCCTCGACCCTCTCGACCTGACCGGCAGGTCGAACCCCGTTTTGTTGCGATAATATTATTTCGTTCGGCAACTCGTATGCAAGAGATTACAAAAAATATTTATGAAAAAAATATCTAACAAAAGGTCTCAATAAAAAATTTTACTTGACCCAAAAGACTATTTTATAGGTATGTTTTGAGACTATCAATAAATTGAATTTTTTATTTACGGATGTTAAAAACGCGACAAGTATGTTTTTAAAAAAAAAAAAACAACTTCAAACTTCGAAAGCCAATATATGTCGACACAATTCGTGCAAATAATATATATATATATATATATTAGCTCAACAATTTTATGACAGGGTCGGCCCTTGTGCAAATAATATATATATATATATATATATATATATATATATATATATATATTAGCTACACACCAAAAAAAAAACACACCAAAAAAAAAAAAAAAGGTCACAACGTGGAGGGAAACCGTGAGGTAAAGTAGTTGCCTTTTTTCAACAAACTCCATCAATGCCTAAATGTGCTCTGTTTTATTTCTCTTCTTCTTCATCTAACTTCTCGTGATTTTCAGCCAAATGGCATGCAAAACTAACTTTAATCACGTAGTTGTGAGTTTTCCTCCATCTTCTTTGTCTTTTTAAGCAGCTATGAACCTTTTTTTTTTTTTTTTTTTTTTTTGCATTTTCTTTATACTATTTCTCTACATAGAAATTTGAATAAGTTCAAGTGCTGTCAGCTTGTGTTTGTAGTTTTATTCGCGCACGTAATTATCTGATCTTCATGCTTATCTTTTTAAATTTGAGTTTTATAATTTATTAGCTTGTAGATTTCGTTAATCCTTAGACGAAGCAATTGTATTTCGGAGCAAAAGAGAATGACAACGACAGCCAGCTTTGTATCATTGTATGAATATTTCATTTGGCCCCTGATATCTTTTTTTTTTTTTTTTTTTTTTTTTTTGTTGATTAGGTCTCTATTTTCTGTTATAATCGGATCCTGGTTAACTTTTGTTACTAGCTTATTGGATTATCAGACCATCTTTTTGTCTGGTAGGGCTAAATTTTAGTGATTTTGCTATTTCTACACTAGCTGATAGAAATGGATATTTTGTGCGTTTATTTCTTTTTTTTATTTTTTCTCTATTTAATTGTTGGTTGTTTCATCCAATTTGTCACATTTCCTGCTTCAACATGCTACTTCCATGGATGTGATTTGTTAATGTTGAGGTTTTGGAATGTTATTGAGGATCACATTGTGATAGACCTTTGATTAATAGAGTTTTTTTTCTTAGTGGGTTGTGTTTATATTTTTTATATTTGCAGTCTATGAATCATTCAACCCACCCCCAATCCAAAGACTGTTGTTTGAACATTTGGTGCAAAATATGATCTTAAGAATCCCATTAGTATAAAAACAGAAGAAATTTTCTTTAATTTTGGATGACTGATCATGCAATTCTGATGTGATTGCAGTATGAGATGGGATCATTAAAGGTGGAGAAGAGATGGATTTTCCCCCTTGTCTTCAGTTCACTTCTATTTGTGTTCTTATTGGTAGCCTCTTTTAATATGGGGCTCGTATCGACGCTACGTAGATTCTTAATTTTCCCTTCACAGATGAACCATTCTGCCCCAAATTTTGTAGAAGAGAAAGTGAAGCTTACTTTTACACCACCTCCACCAGCTGTGTCTCCTATTCCTCGTTTTGCTTACTTAATATCCGGTTCAAAAGGCGATTTGGAAAAACTTTGGAGAACGCTACACGCGTTGTATCATCCGTTGAATTACTATGTAGTTCATTTGGACTTAGAATCCCCTGCAGAAGAGAGGATGGAACTTGCTTCTCGGGTTGACACGAACCTTATGTTTAACAAGGTTGGGAATGTGTTCATGATCAAGAAAGCTAACATGGTTACGTATAGAGGTCCGACCATGGTTGCTAATACGCTTCACGCGTGTGCCATTCTTCTCAAAAGACACAAAGATTGGGATTGGTTTATTAACCTCAGTGCTTCAGATTATCCGTTGGTGACTCAAGATGGTTAGTCCTCTCCAACTGTTGTTTTATTGTAAGAATCAGGTATATATATGACATATAGGCTTGCAGGGGACATTACTGTTTTATATTTTCATAACAAATACTCAATTCATCAAATCTGTTCTCATTGCAGATCTTCTGTATGTGTTTTCGGGCATCAAAAGAGAACTGAATTTTATTGAGCACTATAGTAATTTAGGCTGGAAATTGTAAGTTCCCTCTAAGTCTGTTGTCTTGATTTATGTTTCTGAATTGTTGCTAAATGAGTTGTTTTTTTTTTTTTTATCTATCTCAGAACTCAAAGAGCTATGCCTCTGATTGTAGACCCTGGACTCTACCAGAATACTAAATCAGAAATCTTTTCGGTCAATCCGAAGAGAGGCTTACCGAGTGCATATAAATTATTCGCAGGTTAGTTATATGCTTTGCTGAGCTTAACCTTGATTAGCAGTGAATTTTGCAGAATCTTTAAGACCCTGTCCCAATATCATTTGTTTTTTCGATTTTTCTGTTTAGGTACCCTTTTTCGTAAAGTTATCTTCGTCGTTTCTCTGAAACTTTTGTTGCCATGATTATGCTTAGTGTTTGTGAAAAGAAACGCCATTTAGTGGTTCGATTTTCTGCAGGTTCAGCGTGGATGGTTTTATCGCGTGCATATGTGGAGTACTTAATATGGGGTTGGGATAACCTTCCTAGAATCCTACTCATGTACTATGCAAACTTTGTGTCCTCTCCTGAAGGCTACTTTCATACAGTGATTTGCAACGCCCCGGAATTCTCGAAAACTGTTGTCAATAATGATATGCATTACATTTCCTGGGATAATCCACCACAACAGCATCCTCATTTCCTCTCCCTTAATAAAACAGCTAAGATGATTGCAAGTGGTGCTGCGTTTGCCCGTAAATTCAAGGTAAACGATCCGGTATTGGATAAAATCGACGATGAATTGCTCGGGAGAAGAAATGGTAGCTTCACACCAGGTGGTTGGTGTTCTGGAAAACCTCATTGTTCCGAGGTTAAAGATCCCACCAAACTTAAGCCTGGTTTAGGTGCTAAAAGGCTTCAAGGTCTTATTGATAAGTTACTTTTGTCACCTCAATTCACTGAACAACAATGTAGTTAGTTAGTACAAGGAAAAACATAGTTGTTTATAGCAATGAACTCCGAAAACCACACCGAGGAAACCAGATGCTTCACCCGCATTGAATACCGCACAATGTTTTCTTTCTGTTCAGGGTTACTTGACCATTGTTCTAAGCATGGTTTTCGCCATTGTTTCTGATTAATAATGTTGCAAACACATTGCTAATAAATCTGTGTTTAAATTTGCCAAGGGTTTTTAAATACAATACTATGTAAGCAATGATTATTGCATCATTGAACCTCTTTACCATATTTAGAGTACAATGAGCTAAAATATAAAATAGCTTGCTAAAGATCAAATGGGAGCATAAGAATCAGAAAGGCTTCATTTCCCACTAAATTAAATCTAGAATTTGTACAGTAATAATTCTAAGCTTCACCACTCCTAACAGCCAAGCCCCTGTACAATTTCCTTCCTCCTTTTACAGTAGATGATATCCAATCAATCAGAAATAATTCAATTTTTAAAACAGAGTCGTTGATCAACTTCTTTCGGCGTCATCTTCTTTTCCAGTTTCAATCAATTAACGACCAGAAACAAATAATGAATTTACAGACAGTTGCCTTCCATCTGTCTGAGTCTGAGTCTGAGTTTTACGTATCTTCGCCTTCTTGTCCATGCGTGCTCGTCTTACTGCCTCTTGAACCTGGCGATCGTGATCTTTCATCATCTGTTCCATTTTTCCAGATGGCACTACCAGTGGTCCTGAGTAATGAATCCTGTTGCCTTTTGACCCGTAACCGACCTGGATGTACACATACGTAAGAATAAGAAGAAAAAAAAAGGCCATGAGCAAATGTAGCTGTTTGAACTACACATCAAGGCAGATGGGGATCCAAGAACTTACTAGAACGGGATCATTGGTGCTAGTTTTTCCCGTCTCGTTCTGAAAAGTGCTGGCAACAACTTGTTGATTCTTCTGATCTTGCTTTGAAGACTCTTTGAATGATCCAGGAAACCGGGCATAAAGCTTAGGAGCTTCACGCTGAGCAGAGACAGACCTCTCTGTGCCATCCCCTGACAACAAGGTCCTTCTTGTTGCCACTAAACTAGACATTGAAGACAGGTCACCCCTTGTAGAAACCTTTTGAGCATCTTCCATGTTCTTTTCAGCTTTAGACCAGGCTGCTCGGTGAACCAATGGCCCGGAATGTGATGCCCTCGTGTGGATTTGATCACCCTGACAATCATTGATTTCTTCTTCAACTTCTTGAGATGGTCTTGGTGGGTCAATAGGGAAGCCTGACGCGGATTCTTCTTGATGAGAGTTGAACATTTCGCTTCTGCTCTTGGAATTGGACTGACTATGTCTTTTCTGAAATATCAAATTTTCCATATAAACTTCAAGGAAAAAAACGGTGATGCAAAACTCGTACAATACAAACTAATGCATAAACCACGGAAAACCAACAACTTTTTATGGCAAGAAGATCCATGAGAAAGGATAATTTACCTGCATCGACGTGACTAATTCAGCATTTGCATCAGGTGCCGGGACTGCACGAGATTCTCTAGGCCCTCTTTTCTCGGCATCATTTTTATGACCCTTGCTTCCAGCCGCGGCTTGTCTGTAACATTCATCCAAATTTCAGTTTAAAAATTCCTCCCAGCAGCAAATAGGCATAATAATCAACAATGAAAAAGGAAAAGGTGACTATTTTTTTAAATGATACTGCACCTAACAATGGTCAAGAATAGGAGGACGTCGTGTTACCTTCTAGCTTCTTCATCCCGGATCTTAGCATCAAATTCTTTGCTTGGGGGATATCTTGGCAAGCTTGAAGGAGCGCAAGGAAGTGGTTTTGCTCTAAAGAACTGCAAAGAGATGATGCAAGTTGAAACGAATCTTCAAAAACTAAGAGCTGGCGTTACCAATGTATAGTAAGGTCTAGTTTATCAAAGTACACCCAAAAAACATGTAAAATCATGATACCAATCGACGGTTGAATATTTTAAGTGCTTTCTTTTCGTAGGGTGGGGCAAGGGAGGGAGAACAAGATACAGCATATTGACTGCTAAACAATCTGCAGGGTAATAATGAGCACTATACCTCACTTTGGAGAGCGGAGGCTGCAGATCCTCGATCCGCAGGATCAACACATAAAAGATTATCTATCAGCATTAATGCTGGTGCTGGAAATTCTATAAATGTTTCTCTAACAACACGTCTGTATGGTTGCTGGGGCTTAAAGATTGTTGCATTAGGTAACTTGGATTTTGTCCAATACTCCTCTGACGGTGACCCGCAAAGCTTGAATATTTTATGTAGCTGTTCAACCTACATGACAGATTCAAGCAAATGTATATGTCAAGTTTCCCCCGAAAAAGAGCATATAAGTTGAGGATCCCCTCGTAGCCAAAGCAGCAACACAGTAAACAACAACTTACCTCTGTTCTCCCGGGCATGATGGGTTTCCCGGCGTAGAGTTCAGCAAGAATGCAACCGGTACTCCACAAATCCACAGCAGCACCATAATAGGTTGCGCCAAGTAGAAGTTCTGGTGGTCGATACCATAGAGTTACAACACGGCTAGTTAAAGGCTGCCTCTGATTGTGATGAAAGAAGCTTGCCAAACCAAAATCAGCTATTTTTAGGATTCCGTTATTGCCAATTAGAAGATTGGAACCCTTAATATCACGATGCAACACTCCACGGTTATGACAATGATCGAGTCCACGTAGAAGTTGTTGCATATAGCATTTGACCTAATATATAAACACACATTCAAAACCTAAAGGTAGAATACCAAACAACAGATAAGTGTTGAGCTTATTTGGAGTGGGCTATGATTACCTGAGCTTCGGTGAACTTAAGACCCGGGTTTGATGCCAAACCAGCAAGGTCATGTTCCATGTACTCAAATACAAGATAGAGGCTGCAAGACATACGGGACGTAACTAGACCTTCCAACTTTATTATATTAGGATGATCAAGCCTGCGTAGAATATGAATTTCCCTTGCCATGAAGCGAACACTCTCGGGCTCTAAATTGTCGAACCTTACTTTCTTCAAGGCTACAATTTTGTTTTGATCAAGATCCCGAGCACGGTAAACATTACTGTAAGTTCCCTGGCCAATCTATAGATAAAGAAAGCAATTACTGCATAAACAACAGACAAATGCACCACATGATACTTTTGTACGACATTAAGAGCATAGAATAACCATAATGCTTTATAAACCAAATAAACTCTACCAACTCCACAGACAAAATATTGAGCCAATTGATAAACTAACTACTGATTTACTCGAATTCTATACAAGGATGTACAATGTGATAATCGATGCATGAAAGAAGCAATAATTAACTACTAAATAACAATGATTTACTCGAATTTTATATATGGACGTACAATGTGATAATCGAAGCAATAAAGAAGCAATTGCATACTTTGTCAAGCTTCTCAAAAGAATCAGCACGCCTCGGCACCCATCCTCTTATTGCTTCACCTGCCACAGCAGCTAGCCAAGACGGCCATCCAGCCGCGACCTCCTCCATTTCCACAGCATTTGGCACCCTACCAAAGCTAGGAAAATTGGAGATAACCGCGTATTCAGCCTTCCCTTTCTTCCTCTCGAAATTCTCGCTGTGCAACCGAGTTGAACCATTAATTTGCTTATCTATCAACACTAGTCTCCCCTGATTACTATCAACAGCATCTTTCACTCCTACTCCAAGTATTTCCTCTCTCTTAGACGAAACGACCACCGGACCCCTCAAATCAGAAGATGCCTTACTGGGTACCCTTTCCCTAGCAGTCTCCTTGCTGTCTTCAATGGCAGAAGGCTTACAGCAACAACTCCCCATTCTATTCCAAAGTTGCAAAAACCCTCAAAAGCCCACCTCCCAAAATCATATCTTTCCACCAAAACACCAATCCATTCTATCAATAATCCTCCAATACTCTAACCTAAATTCAAAAAACAGCTCAAGACATCAACTTTATTAGCTCAACTAAAGCTTGATTCACAATATAATGAAAACCCACATCACATAACTACCCAAAAAACCAATAATGCGTTGAGAATTTACAAAGTATATACCAAAATACCCCAAAAAAAGTCAGCACAACTGGCAGCAAATCTTATTCTACTAGTATGGCACAACCTAAGTTTGGATGTAAAATGAGTGTTAACTGATTTTGAGTGTAGCAAGAACTGGAAAACAAATGCTTGGTAGAGGAAAAGGCATGAGTGGATCTAGCTGAAAAAGGGATGTAGGGTTAAAACAATGAGCACATCTTTGTCAAAGAGAAAGAGGTTAATAGCACACCAATGTTTGGTGGAGGCATTAAAAGAGTAGTTTTGAGAACGATATGGTGAATTTACATTTATTAGAACCGAGTGTGGGGGGCAGCTTTGCATTGATGCGGATTTACAGTTAGAGTGATTCAGATTTCAGATATGGCTCCTGGTATGGCCAGGGCTCTAAAATTCCTGCCAGAGCAATTGAATAAAATATATGTGTGTTGCCCATTATACCCTTAAAGCAAAATATCCCTTCCTACCTGAAGCACTTTTCCTGCTAAATACCTTCAACCATAAAATCTAATGCTATTCCACACTCCTTCTGCCTTCTCCAAATCCTTCACTCACTGCCTCATCAGTCATCACTGATTGACCTATTTCATTTTTTTAATCATTTACCCTCAGAGTAAAATATGAATATATAGTAATTGGCCATTGCACCTTTATGTGGATGAACTTTGCTGGGTTTACCCAAATGTTGAGTTTTTTCTTCAAATTAAATCTAGCTACAACATCCATGATCCACCTATTTAATTTACATTAACTTGAAAAGCCTCTGATTTGACCCCAAAAAAAATATATATATATATATATATATATATATATATATATATATATATATATATATAGAAAAAACAGTTTCAACAAAGAACATTTAAACTAGAAAATGAAAAGAAAAAGAAATGAATGAATTCTTTTTCTGGTTGGATAGGGAGGGGTAGACAAACTACAGCATAAAAGGGGTAGGGAATGGGAGGAAGACCAAGTGTGGAAGAAATGGGAGTTAGTGGGATAGTTATGGAATCAGAGGGAAAGTGAAGATGAACGGCAAGTGGAACGAAATCGGGAGGAGAAATTAATAAGCATAGGTTAGGCAATGGAGAAAGACGAGATTTGAACAGGAATGAATGAAAAAGGAGAAGCACTGATATGATATTAGGAAGAAAGGATTTTTCATTTTGAGGAAAGGAAGAAGGGATTTGAGTTATTTTCACCAGTAGGACATACTTTTGGGGAAGGGTAAAATTGACAATTAACAAATAAAGCATACTTAAATGCCCTGGCAGAAATTTTCTTGCTTTGGCGATACCGATTGCCAGAGTTTACAGTGGTGTTAGTTACTTATTGTTTATTTTATTAATCACTCCGTCCCATTTTATTTGTCATTATGTTTGATTTTTTAAAAAGATTTTTACTAGTGTATTTAATTTTTTGAATCTCATTAAATGATCGAATATTTTTACATTTATGTTATTTAAGTAATATTTTATCATATATAAAAATATTGGATAATTTAATGAGATTTAAAGTATTAAATACGCTAGTCAAAATCTTTTTGAAAAGTCAAACATGATAAATAAAATGAGAGGGAAGGAGTATTCTATAGTCAATTTTGGCGTTTAGTGTTGTTACGGTCAGGAGAGTGTGTGTTGAAAGCTAAAAATACATGGTTTTATAAAGGCCGGGTTGGATCTAGAAAGCCCAACTCTCAAAGGGCCCAAAGTAGAATTATCGCCGAAGACGAAACAGTCACGAAACTACGCGCTTTTTTCTTCGGCGCTCCGGTCACCTCTTGATCATTTCCTTCCAAGCCAAGGGCTACTACTAGAGAATCAACAAGAAGTCGAGAATCTCTGGTACTTATGTGTTTTCTTTGGATTTAATGTTTTAGTGGTTTTTTCTATAAAGTTTTAGCCTTGCGATTATCATTTATTTTTATTCTCTGAACTATTCAGATTCTGCTTCTTCTTTTTTCCTTTCCTATCTTGAAAGATTTTTTATTGGTTTGTTTGTTTTAGATTATAAAAATAGCTCAAAGAAATATTTCTTTGTGCGACTATTAGCTTAAATTTGTGGTCTTGGTGTCGGAGTTATGCATTTATGCTTGCTGGATTGGTTTTGTTATTTTTTGTGTTTAAACCCAGGGGATGTCACTGCAATCGCAAAGGTCGTTAGTGTTTTTCGTTTGATTGGGTGCTTCTGGGTTTTTAGTTTGTGAATTTGTCAAATTTTGATGAATATATTTTATATATTGGAATGTATGATACTTTTTTAGTGCATAAGCTAGGGTTTGAGAGCGAGAGTGACACCTATTTTAATATGATTTTCTTAATCTCTGTTTACATGAACCATGAACGAAGCCATAACCGATTGCAAAAGTTATACCAATGTTGGACTTATGTTGTTGATTGCATATTAAGGAAACTGGTTCTATGGGTGTAGTTTTGATGTTGAATAATAAGTGGAATAATTATCCTCTTAGTTCTGATGATAACGGGTAGTGTTTGCAGTTGCAATAATCTCTAGGAAATTTCAGGATCCTGACATTGATAGTAATCAGGACAGTTCAGTTCGCAAGTTATTACTATCAGCTACACCAAATGTGTTTCCTGAAAATGTTTAACTAGATGTGCAATTTAGTGTTATTTGGGAACACCTGTTTAGATTATTATGCACTCTCATTAGAAATAATAAGTGAGGGATGGTAGAAAATAAAGCATGATCATACTAAGTTGGAATGGGGAAGTTGGGGAAAGAAGCTTGTTAATTTGTTCTACTTATAAACATGTCCGACCAATTGATGTCGAACGGCTAAACTATGTAATTTAACGTTTTTTTTTTGGACAACTACACTCTGCCTACCAAAAATTGAGATTCTTGTCTTGTCTTTGCTGTTCTTTGCTAAGTACACAGATTATTATTTTTGTCTTTTTTACCTTCTTTTTGTTGTTGTTAAGGTCAATGTTTTGTATAGGTTGAAGGGCTGGCAAAATTTCCCTACATCCCGACCATTCCCAGTTCCCTACCCTTTCCCCGACCTGAATGTTTTCCTGACCTGTTTTGTCGGGTTTTTTCCCGATCCAATTAACTTCGGGAAATATTTCTGGTATAAAATCTATTCCCGTCAGGATCCCAAAACCCGACCTGAATATTACTCCTTTCGTTCCTATTTAATTGTCGTAGTTGCCAAAAAATATATTCCTTTTTTTATTTGACGTTGTTACATTTCCAAGACACTATTTAGTGTGTTTTTCCTAAATATACCTTTATTTATTTAGGTAGTGAAAGATTGAAAACAACATTGTATAAATCGTTTTATTGTTATTTTAGTGTTATAGTCAAAGTATTAACCCCTATCTTTAATTTATGTGTTTTTGGTAACTATGACTATTAAATAGTAATCGAGAGACTAATATATATATATAGATATATATATTATGTACTTTAATTCCATATTTTCAAGATAGAAACAAAAATAGGATTAGGGATTCGCAAAATTCACTCTTCATTTTTCAGCCAGACTCTCTCCCTCAGGCTTTGCTAGCAGCGCCATTTTCATTTCCTCCTCCCGATCGACTGTGCGAACTGCGAAAAGGTGTTTTTTTGTGATCTATGCATAGTTTACAATTTTCATTGTGATTCATGTGCTCCTTTCTGCAATTTAATATACGTTGAAGAGCTTGATATGTAGCTCCTCATACCTTCTTTCTCAGTTTAATCGACATGAACTGAACTCTGAGAATTCGCAGGTAGTAGGGAGTGTATTGTCGTATTGACGCCTTTTTTTTTTTTTTTTTTTATTTGGAAGCTACTATACAAATCCTGATTCTTTTGAATCGGAAAATGGTGGTTTCAGTATACTTTTAGTTAGATATTTTTCTGCAAACTAACTATATCATCCATATTGGATAGACTAGTGCTTTTTATTCACAGCTTTTTGCTTTGCTTTTGATGCCTTTTGTCTGGATTGTCATTTTACATTGTTCTTGTCAATATCTATGCTATACTTTGGTATTACTTGCTACATATATGTATTGTGCTCATTTTCAATGTAATTTCTGTTTTCATTCTAAGACTCTGATACTCGAGGCTCTGTATATTTGAATCCTGGCTGCACTGCCGATACTAATATGCCGCAATGCATAATAATTTGCATTTCCTATTCCTAAAATATATACATCTGCCTAAACTGTAGTTAGCATGTGAAATCTAGACTGCTTATGAAGGTCTTTTTGAATACTTGTGGTGTTGTTACTGATACCGAAGTGTATTCTCATATATATGTATGCTTGAGATTCTTAATTTGTCATAATGCTATTGTAATTCATGCGTCTTGGAGGATATTTGTTCCTTATTCTGTTTTTCTCAACATGGAAATTTTCTTTATATAAACATGCAACTTTTTTAATATTATGTTTTTCGGGATATCCTTTACCAACCTGACGGGATCACGGACATTCTGGAAGAAAATAGAATCCCCAATCTTGTCGAGTCGGAGGGTACCCGATTTCATCCCTTAGGTTCTGCATTCTGCTGATTAACAAAGAAGCTGCCTTTTTGAATTTTAGTTTTTGCAGCGCGATGTGTTTCTTCTTTGTTATCATTACTCACCTTTTTTTTCCAACTGATTTATCATCTATGTTTTCTGTATTTAACTGATTACGGCTTCTGTTTCTACACATTCTATGTGGAAACGATCCATTTGACACGCTATATTCATTTAGTTTTGTTGAAGGGAATTCCCAAAGAATGGCTGGATTGCAGGCTCCAAACACATCATCTGTTATCTCATTGTCTCTGCCGCGGAAAGACAACGGCTCAAACAATGTAGCATCAGGGCCTGATGCAAAACCGAGAAAGAAGATTTGCTGTGCGTGTCCTGACACCAAGAAGCTGAGAGATGAGTGCATTGTGGAGCACGGTGAAGAAGCATGTGGGAAGTGGATCGATGCTCATCGTAAATGCCTTCGTGCTGAAGGCTTCAATGTCTGAAAATGGTTAATAGTATTCATTTCCTTGAGGTTCTTACTGTGTCTATCGGTGTCTTTAACATTTTTGCGGGGTAGCGCTATGTTTTCTTTCACTTTCACAAGATGTATACCTTTTCTTTTTATTTTAGGTCTGTGCTTATATGTCTGGAAAAGAATAAATCAAACTCTACCATTTCTTCTACCTTCGATTTGAGAGGAATATGGCATATTTCTTGATTCTGAAAAGATTTATTTATAAAAGAAACACGGAATGTGTAGTTTACTTTATGTGTATTCTGTGCACAACCGATATTTTGTATTTTGTAGACCTAGCACTTTTGTTTGTGAAATCCTTGGATGGTGTGTGCTTGGACGAATGTGGTATTCTAAAAAATGTAGGGAAAAAAATTTGAGTGATAGTTTACCACTTTACTAAATCAACACACTTCTTAGCTAGGGAAACGAATGCTCCTGAAAACAAATTAGTCACTTACAATAAAACCTTTAAAAGCTCTAGTTTAGAAATTTCAAAATAAAAAATCTTTTTTTTTTTTTTTAAACTCAAAAAAATCTATTCTAGAAATTTTATTAGAAAAAATAATGCAATACAGATTCTGTAAAATTTCATTACATCTACTGCATTCATTCAAATTCAGTTATTTTTCCTTTATATGTACTGCACTATGTAAAATAAAGAATCTGATGTATTTCATTTTGAATAGAGATTCTGTAAACTAGGAAAACATGTATATAAATTTGTAAAATAAAGAATTCGTTAAGAGGATCTGATATGAGTGCTTTTAGATTGCGACGTTTCACGGAATAATCTCAACATAAATCGTTTCAAAACATGATATCAAGTTTGTGTCTAGATTTTGGCCGAGTATGTAAGAGCCCATGGGCAAGAACTTGAAGTTTAATACACCATTCCACTCGTATACAGATGGTCAATCAGAGAGTACCCTTCAGACTTTATATGACATGCATTTTGCATGGCACATTTGAGGCCCTATAGTTATATGGATGAAGTGCATGTTAACATTGTATTTGGACGAGATTAAAAAAGAGGCATCTAAAAAAAACAAAATGTAGTTCAGAAGGCTACTGAAAATGTGACTGAGATAGGACAATGTACGAAGGCAACGTATAGCTTGAAGTTGGAGACATGATGTACATTTGAGCCTCGGCGATGAAAGGAGGCAAGCAAGAGGTAATCACAAAAAGCCAAGTTAAGCCCCATATGCATTGAACCTTTCGTAATCTCCTATCAGAAAATAATGATTCATATCTTGAAAAATAAAGCTCAAAGGGGCGATAATGGTCGGTTTGGGCTGGTTCGGTTCGGTTTGGAAAGCGCGAGGTCGGTTTGGGGGCTATACTTTGTACCCCAAACCAAACCAAACTAAAGTCATCCCCAATGGTTTGGTTCGAACCGGTTTCGGGTTGGATTCGGTTTTAGCATGCCTAGTTTTTTAAAAGAGATACTTTTATGACAAACAAGCAATTCCATCTTAATTTATAAATCTAAAGTGTGCGTTGTTGTAAAAAAACATACTTGGTGCAAATGTTGTTTCTCTTTCATGTATTTAGTTGAAAAGATATGTAGAATATATGATGCATGATTATTCTACAAAACATAATGGACTGGACATGAAAACAAAAAGATCAGAAGATGTGATAGGGAGCAACGTTATCCATGATAAAAATGAGTACAAAAGTGTAATGGTTCAAGACAATATCTGATCATTTAGAACTTTGACGACCAATTTGCAAGACAAAACATTCACTCAGAGACACTTGAACAAAGTTATACTTTGTCAACAGTGGATTAAAACAACCAGCTACAACAAAGAATGAAAAAAATAATACACAATAACTGAAAGAAGAAACTCATTTTTTTAATGTTTTATGCTCACCATTTGTTTTACAGAAAGACTCGATAGATTAAGCAAAGAAGAAAACAATCAGGATTAAGAATTCATTGATGTAAAACTACAATAAAATTACTAAAAGGTAAAAAAGCACATTAACTGATGATGATAGCATATTAGAAGGGTCACTAACATTGTGTATGAGGCAAACGATTATAATGGAAGCTGAAATGGAGCAGATAAATGAGAGGTGCCGATATGTTTGATTAATGATGAATGGAATTGGTTGGGTTCAAGGTCATCTTATATGCTTATATATCAATAACAAAAATACGTCTTTTTGTATTATGGTTTCGGTTTGGGTTCGGGTTGGGTTGGGGTAAAATAAAAATAGCCAAATCCAAACCAATATTATTCGCTTTGGTTTCAACCAAACCGATTCATTCGGTTTGTTACTGGATTGGTTTTTTTGGTTTGGTTCGGGCTGGTTTTTGGTTCGGATTGGTTTTTCGGTTTTTTTGCTCACCGCCTCAAATGGTAAATAAACGGAGTAAAAAGAAATTCAAGTTTGTGTAGAGACCCAAAATAAATTGTAGGTTGTGTATGATCTGTCTTTTTTTCTTTCTTTCCAGGTAGGACATATAAATTTGAACGGGCTGAACACACGCCACGTGAGAATTGTATTAAGAAATTTCCACCTTCTGGTCATCAGCGCGTGCAAATTTCCCTTTCTGGTTGTCAACTCGTGCGAATTTCCACATTCTGGTGATCAACCTGTGCAAATTTCAACATTATGTGTCAGCCTGTGCAAATTTACATGGGCCTAATCACCAGAAGGTGAAAATTTGCACGAGCTGATCACCAGAAAATGGAAATTTCTAGTATTCAATTCTCACATGTTAATCAAAAAAATAAATTCTCACATGGCGTGTATTTAATCCATGCAAATTTACACATGCTACATTGTTGGGGCAGATTGTCAACACTCTTGAATGCCTAAAGAAATATAGTAGCGTCTTTACTAACATCAATTGGTTGTTAGGGAATCAACTAGTTCAATGGAGAGTAGTAGTGCGCGTGAGCCGTCCACGTGTCCTGCCTCTATCGATATCCACACGAGCACCTCGCTGGAATCCTCCTTGGAATGCTACTAGAAAAATCCGGTTGCTAGACCGGCCTATTCTCTCTCTCTAAATCCCTCTCTAAGAAGCTCTCACTTTATTTTGTAAATTATTACTCTTCTAATTTCTAGCCAACCCCTTGCTTTTATAGGAGAAAATGGTGCCCCTATGTGTTCCCAATCTAATTGGAGAAGCTTCCTAGTAGATTAATGAGAAAAAAAAATATTTTAATACTAAAATAAGGAAAATAAATATTTTAAATTTATCTCATTTAATTTAATATCTTATATTAAATAAATCCAAGATATTTGTCAATATTTAATATTGAATATCTTTATCATATTACCATAAATTTATTTTCCATAAATCAATTAATATCCAATATTAATAAATGATAATATCATTAATTAAATTGCACAATCCAAATGTATCTTATACACTAGTCACATGTGTCTCATATGCCAATAAATTGGCATCCGGAATATTCTTTAATTAATCAATATAATTAATATATTGTATTTAATTTATTCATAATAAATAAATATCATCATATTAATTTAATCACTATAACACTTTATAGTCGAGATAAACTTTCCGTATTTGGTTATCCCAATAACCGCATTTTAATCCGGCTAGATGTTCTTATGTGTGTGACCCGATAGGCTTCCGAATATGTTGGCCGTAGACACAAAGTGTAAATTACGAAAATACCCTTCATACCTAACGATCACGGAATATCGTCTAGCAACACATCGTGACCCCCAATCATCGAAGAGTCAAAAGCAATGACTACTACCATTCATATGAAACAGTTACAGCGTAAATAGAATCTCATCGCTGTAATAATATTCATACGATCGTATGTCGAGTGTCAGTACATCAACGATCGTATCTTATAATCTAGATATCATGGTCTCTCGGAATAAATCATTTACTTCCACTTTGTAAAGATTCACGAGAGCTAGACATTCCTTATTAGAAGGCCATTTCTGTAACGCCCCAAATTTTACGATAAAAACCAAAAGGGTATAATTGTCCAAAATAAATTATTTTATTTTATTTTTATTTTTATTTTATTTTTATTTTATTTTTTTTTTTTTTTTTTTTTTTTACATTTTTTTTTATGATCGTAATAGTGATCAAACACACAATAAGACACAATTTGTCACTATACTATTCTAGAATTAATTTAATATGTACATTTATTTGTATGCTTGGTCTCTTTTAAAGTCCACGTCGTTTTATTAGGAATTTGGATCGATGTTTTTTATTTGTATTATTTTAAGCAAAAACTTGAGAGATCAGTGAATAATAATTAAGGATACTCTTAAAGATTGAAGAAACAAACTGACAGTCACATTATTAATTTTAAGGTAACGGGAAGATTTAACACTTTAATAATTGCTTTAGCTAAGCGGTTACGGAAAATGGAATTAAATGGAGTCAATTAATTTACAGTGATTAGGAGTATATATATATATATATATATATATATATATATATATATATATATTAGACTATCTACTAATATATACAACCAAGGACTCTTTTTCAATTTCACATTAATCACGTCTATAATATTAATATTATATAGCTTCATCATCTCATTCCTCTTGACCAAGAATATGCATGGCAGTGGGTTGCTATCATCGAGCCATAGGAGTAGTAGTGTCCACCGTCAAGTCATTTTATTTTAAACCTTTTCACAGATAATGTTTTCCTCATTTCATCAGAGCCAAAACTCAATTCCGGTAAAGCCGTCACTCATCAAAATATATTCTATATTTTCTTCATCTCGCCACTACAACTGTTTTGAGCCGCTGGTGGCCTCTCATACGAAGCCGGCGACTTCCATTTCACAACCATTGACGATATATAGAGAATCAATGCATTACAGTACGATTCGATCAACCACCGTCTTCTTTGGCAAAACTACCGTGTCTGAACCGGTCACAGTCTTTCACCATGAATAAACACGTCATCACCTCGTAGACAAATGAACCCCACCCTTATATAGTAGAAGAAGGGTATAAGAAAAGAAGAACTTGTGAACCCACCATTACATGTTTTTAACGGGTATTGGCTTGAGGAACAGAATGATCATGACAAGTGGGGAAAGAATTTGGAGTTTGATCGAGGTTAAGAAGTTAAACATTGAGAGAAGTGTTGGTTGTATGAATATGGCATTAAATTAATTGTTTGGCATTAAACAGCTGGAGCATGAGGTGTTTACGCACGGGAAGTCGATGAAGTAATTTGGGGATTAAAGACTTAGGCATTTGTTTTGTATATGATGGGAAATAGGAAACAAATAAGTTTTAATAGACGCATACTGAAAACGTGGAATCCATTTCGGATCAAGAATCTGGGAACTGGTCGAGGTATATAGCATAGCATTTATCGGACAGATCGGACAGAGGTGAGTTCTTTATTTTCGATATAAAGCCAAAGTGTGTCTTTTAATTATTTTCAAGTATTTTACTTATATTAAAATAATGTTTTAAATTCGGAAGTCGTTTCGAATGATGTCTTAAAAACAATAAAACATTAACCGTTTTGAGCTAGTGCACAATCTTGTAACTATAAAAACTGATATACTTGTAATTGACGAAATATATATACTTGCTCGCTCGCTCGCTCGTGGCACGAAAGTGTCAAAGCTCTGGTGGCTAGGGGGATTAGAGTTACTGCTCTAGGAGAACGGCTAGTCACCGGTCTCGGGGCCTCTTGACTCGAAGTCTTTCCGACGATAGCTAGAGTGCTTGCTCGTAAGAGCGGGGACGGTACCTTTTCCCCGAAGATTCATGCTACGGCCCGGGAAAGCAAGGGCGACGGTTGGTGCGTGGGTCCTGGGGCATGGATAGGGTTGGGCTGGAACTGTGTAGGAGGTTTGCACGGCGAAGGTTGATTCCTTTTCCCCGACAATCGGCCGGAGTTGTCGGGCATGGCTAGGAGTGCGGTTGGAAATCCATATGGTAAAACGGTGTTAGGGCGGTACTTGACTCATCGGCTCGGCCAAAGCTGGTGCTTGTAAATAAAACTTGACATGATTTCTTAATGCTCGTGCACTTCAATATTAAAGATTGTACTTTTCATTTGTTCTATCAACTAATAAAAGACTTCCGACATTATTTTTAAAAGTTGGTCAAGATATTTTGTTTTTATATATTCTTATATATATATATAGTATAACACTTGCACACGTGGCTCATACCAGCTCTTTGCTGACGCCTCGTTTTCTTTGTTTCTCTGTTTTGTTTTGTTTTGTTTTGTTTTTTTTTCTATAATTATAAATACAGGTTAATGATCGAGGGTAATGAAGAGTATAGGAGTTGATTGACCGAGATGCGAGGAAATTGAAATTATTGTTTCCGTTGGTACTTCATTTAATTTTGAGACCTATTGTAATTTTATGGGTTGTAATATTGTAATGGAAATATTTTATTGAATTGATGTTAAATTGACTAGTGGATTTATTATTGTTAAATTGTGGATTAGTTTGATTATCTTGGGATTTTTAGTCTAGTTATTGAAGTCGCGGCGAGAGCTTCGCAACCCCTCCTAAAATGACCCCGGTGGACCTGGATATTCACTATTCACTCCTAATAGGGTACGCGATTTCCGGACGAACAAACATGTATCCTACGCATGCTTCAATATCATAACCGAGCACTACCGCATGATCGCCCCATGGCTATCGGAAATCTCAATAGTGTCAAAGCATGACAATCCACACCGTGATGCCATGAGGACTCCGGTCTTAGGATAATTACACAACCGCGACATACTGCGACACTTAATGTAAGTGGGCCGTCAGTCTAACGTACGCATTCTCTAATACACGTCCACGTACAGTCCAAGTGTCTCTACACTTAGATAGACGAGATCTATCCTTATCTTCAATAAGATAGAAGACATCCAATATGTGCTAATTTAATCATACTATCAATGTCCTGTTTGACAGTACATGAGACTAGAGATATTTAAGTATCAAACTTATTAAAGCGAATAGAGATCTCATCAATCATAATCACCATCATGGTTTCTTCATCACAGCTTAATACTAAAGACGTTAATATATATTCAACAACATAATTGGTTCATTGAGATAAACAAAATATATAATAACTAAAGTGTTTTTATTAATCATAATAAAGTTATTACATGAACTAAACACACTGTAAACGACCCGACCCGGTCAGATCCGGTCCAACCCGATTGGGTTTAGGACACCATTTCAACATTGGTTTAGTACTGTTGGAACTTTATATTGTTTTAGCTCCGAAATGGGTTTAAATGTAAGTGACGAACAGTCAACTTCAGGCCCGGATTTGAATGCGTTACGGAATGAATTTCCGGGAGCTAAAAACAGTTTTGGAAACTACTAAGATAGTAGTTGATGTTAGGATTTTGAATCACTCGATTTCTGTAATGCCCGGCTCCCAGATACCGAGCCCTTATCCGAAAGAGAAACGTTCGGCGCATATAACATTAAATAAATCTAACATTATACGCAAGCCTCTACGTCGTCGTATCAAATAAAAGCAAACGGAAGCTAAAAAGACTCGGGTAAAAACATAAATACTACTAAGAATAGATACAACCATACTAAAGATGGATAATTCATTACAACGATGAAACAAAACCAAAGACTTACACAATACTAGATCTTAAAAATACAAACCAAACTTACAAAAGTCTAGGAGTAAAAGGACAATAAGTCTAGTACAACCTTTACGAGGAAAAATTAATCTAAAAGCATCTTCAAGGCATCAACATCATCAAGTCTTCGACTACTCTTGGTCAACCTATTCGTCTTCTCACCCCACAATGCATACAAAAGAAAATGCAAAGGAGGTAAGTACAAAGTACTTAGTAAAAGTGAGAAGCTAATGAATAACTAAGTTCTACAACAAAAGGTTATTATTGTGATTATTATTAAATTATCTTTATGAGACCGATTCAATCTAGGGTTCACTTTATGTCCATCAACATGTAATGACTATACGTTTCTAGCTTAGCTTATCTTGGTTACGTTAGCACTCAAGGGCACTACGCGAGATGTTTTCACCACGAGATGGTTCCAACCGACAGTGACTTGCACTGTTGGTCCCGGGTATCCCCGGTATGCATACACGTCCGGTGAAGTCCCCCAGCCATTTGGCCGCTAGTCGGTCGCAGAGTTGTCCACCTAGCTAGACGAGTCACATAGCCGATATTGACATGTGCCTAACCAAAAGTGAAATGACGTTTAAGCTTATTACTATGCAAGTATGTATTTATTATTTGTTGTTAACTAGACACCTAAGTATTTTCAAATAAGCTCTCTCACACCTAATTCTCTCTTGACTAGACCACTAGACACGGACAAGGCCTAGCAATTACACAGACATTGATGAAATTTAGTTCATCAAAGCACAAGCCCTTTCATTCTCTTCCGACGGTCCCGAACTTCAACTACCTTGAAGAGTACATTCGGTGCCGGAACTAAACGCATCAGAAACTCAATCAAGGCTTGTTCATGTTCATTTAATTTTATTAAATCAAGAGTTAATATTTAAAACTCATCTCGTGGCTTAAAACCACACTTTTCCTAAACTGGGCTGAATGCGTGCGCATTGCACACAGAAAAGCCCTAACTTGACCTTTTTGCACTTAAACGTCTTCTACCCAATTCCAAACATATTCAACATAAAAAATACTCAGAAAAACAACAGCAAGATTGTTCTAAACATCCTATAGCATATCATAGACAGCAGCTACACATAAACATGATGTTTAACCACCAACCTATACCAAACTTAACCTAAACATTATAAAACTAAAATTATTCATTATGAAGAGCCTCTTACCTTAATTGCAAACAATTTTCAAAGAAAAACGCCAAGTGACTGCTACAACTTTTGATCCTCAAACCCGAAACCTATTTGATCAACAAGTAAGCCCTAAAATACTATTTTTTGTAAAAACCGAACTGCAAAACTGTGTAAAACTGAAGATTACCTGGATTACTTGCTGTGAAACTATTTTTAGAATAATCTACGCTCCAAGACGATCGTTTTGACTACTAATGGCTGCGAAACAAAGCAACGGATTGAAAGATATGAATTTTCGAAGAATCAAACTCGACGGTTACCAAAAAATATGGCTAAACTGAAAATTTACGAATTAGGGAGATTTTGTTTTCCAAAGTTGCGTTACGTTGCGGTGATCGCTTTTCTCCACTGCAGCCTTGAAACGATGAACGGATTGACCACACGGTTGAAGTCTTCGTTCCAGGCATCTCCTACGTTGCTCTTCATGTTTGCCGCCGTTCTCCTCTCTTTTTTTTTTCAAAACTCCCGTGATAAAAATTATAAGAGGTTTTGAGATTATTTTCCTTAAATAGCCAACAATTAATTCCATTAATTAATTAGCTAAATTATTTTTTTTCCTTATAATTACTTTCCAAAACTTTAACTTAACTCCTTTTTAATTAAATAAAAGACAAATAATAATTAGGTCGTAGTGAATACACCCAATTACTATTTTACCCTTTTATGAAAAGTCAGGATGTTACAATTTCGATATCGGGTGAATGAAAAATTTGGTAGAGTGATTTATGTGAGCCGAAGCAGACATCGGTTCAGATCGAACTTGTTGAAACAATGCATTTGTTCGAATTATGTTTATGAACATAATGGCATCCGTTCAAAATTCGGTTATTTCCAACAAAAATAACTTCCTCTGTAACCGAAATTTTGAAGAGATGCTTATCTTCCAAACAATTTTTCTCTACATATATAATCCTAAGACATGGAATGAAAACAAATAGAATTTTCTGCATTATAATTCTGCATACTTTTCTTACATTTTGTAAAAACAAGAAGCCTGCATTTTTGCATTTCATAAGTCAGAGATATTTAAGGTCAGATCAGTTCGCCGCTTGTTCGCATTGAAGTGCCACAACCATAACAAGGAAAAGAATGTTGTATCTTGGGAGACTCTTGCCATAACCGTGAGCATTTAATCGGGGCAATAAAATCTTAAGGAGAGCGTTCTACGCGCCTCAGTCTAAACAATAAGTTTTTGTATTTACTTATGCTTTGTGTCGTTCAATTTTTTGTACATATTGTTGTGTTGTTGTGTGTATAGATGTGAAATAATATTCATAAAAATGTCTCTTCATCTATGTTGTTCAACATATATTTTTTTTTTTTTTTTAGGGTAACATTGCTTTTTCTATTTGAAAAGTTTCTATAAACGATAAAAATATATTATTATAAACGAAATCATACAACTAATTTTCCTACAATCTTAAGACTTTACATTGCTTCATGTGTTAATAATCTGATTCGTGTGTAATCTGTTTGATGTGCATATACTTTTGTAAAACTTTGAACACTGAATTGCATCTGCAATCCTGGAAAAATAACATAGGGAAAAGTTGTAGTAATACAAACAATTTTTACACATTTTTCACAAAAAATGGCACAACTAACTATATTGTTTTCAAGGCTAAAATATTTTGTAATTACTACGTATTTTTTGAAAACTCGAAGAATAAAAGTTGTTTCTAAGGTGTTATAGATTACAAATCCGTATGTATTATTTGTTAAAAGTGTCCGTGAATTTTTAAAACAACTTTAGAAAAAATTGAAGCAGAAAATTCATGTTTAACCGGATGTTTATTAGTTAAATGTGGTACAACAACATGCTTATGTGCGAATCTTTCGATAAATTTATTTTACATGATGTGTGCGATCTTAAACATCTTCTAAAATACGTTGGTATCAATACTGGAGATGTGAAATGGCTATTAGAAAAGTTCTGCAACATGAAATTGTGGGAAAATGCTTTTGTGTAAAAATGCACTTGTTGCCTTGTATTTTGAAAAATTATGTTAACCACATGATTTTCGTGTTAATATTATTCTACAAGTATGTGAGTATAATTTACTTGTAACAAAAATCTGCAATTTGGTTGAAAAAATTATGGTTCTAAAAAAATTGAATATAGTCACGACTTTTTGAAAAATTGCCTACCTTGTGTTGTAGTCCAAAATACTTTGTAAATACTAATTTATTTCTGAAAAGTTAAAGAACAAAAGTTGTTTATTTGGTGTTGTAGATTACAATAATGTTCGTGAATTTTTAAAATTGCGATATACCAATATCGGAAAAAGTCTGCATACCAGAGTCTGTTTTGCAACTTTGATTGTTGATCTTATATTTATAAACAGAAATAGAAGGAACATTGGAAACAACTCCTTTGTCGTTTGTGCAAGGAACGGGTTCGTCTCACCACGAAAAACCGGAGAATTTCAACAGGCAGAATTTCAAAAGGTGGCATTAGAAAATGCTATTCTACTTGACAACTTTGAGTTTGGCAAAATGACTAACTAAGGATCCTCCTGCAGTGCAAAAGGATGAAAATATATTGTTGACCGGTTTATGGAATACAAGATGGTGGAATCCGAAACCGTTAGCCAAATGGAAGAGTTGCAGAAATATAGTAGCGCATTTACTAACACCAATTGATTTAGTACAACGGTAAGCGCTTGATCTTAACATACCTGAAAAGAAATATCAAGTCTGACAGTCGACACAGTCTGAAAAAAGAATTGGATACCTACAGGACCTGATTTCATGTTTTCTCAAATAAACGATTGGTCACCTTGCTGAGAATCAAGTACCGTAATCACCTCGCTGACACCCAAATGGTTTTTTTTTTTTTTTTTTTTATTTTATGAATCTGCAAGTGTTATCAAATATATATATATATTGTAGCTCAATTATGATTGCTTCAACATAAGGTGTGGCGGTTGTGTTGGGCCCTGCCTGTGCAGCCACATATTCATCATTTCTTGTGGCGGTGCCTGCATGATTGTTTAGCTATTGGCCATGGTTTGTTGCGTAGGCAGACGGGGGATGGAATTCGCCTGGCATGTGGGGGATCGGTAGAGACTCTCAAACACACTTTGTTTCAGTGCGAGTTGGCGGATCAGGTCTGGAGGGCATCCCTTTTTTTGTCATGTGTTGGGGTGCCTTGACTCCTCCTCCTTTTGGGAGCTCTTTCTTCGGCTGGTGGAGGAGCTTGGGGTGGGTCAGGTAGCCCAGTTTGTCTGGCTGTTTTGGAGCATCTGGAAAGCCATTGTTCTGCTGTTTTTGATGGTCAAACAGTGAGGGTAGGGGCAATTTGCGAGCAGTCATCGGCTGCGGCTAGGGAGTATGTAGAGGCTGTGATAGCCTTTCGAGTTACAGCCCCAGTAGCACTATGTGGATAAATGGATGAGACCGGTCGAGGGAGTGATCAAATGCAATGTCGATGCGTCGGTTACGGACCACGGGGCAGGGGTTGGCGTGTTGTTTCATGACCACCAGGGTGCGGTTCAGGCGGCTTTCTCATTTCATTTGGACCCGGGTGCGGCAGTGGAATTTATGGAGCTGACAGCGATTGATTTGGCTTTGACGGAGGCTGCGCCGTTGGGATTTCTAACTTGGTAGTGGAAAGTGATTGTTTGGCTTGTGTCCAGCGGCTCAATTGGCATGTTGAGGATATTCCGGCTCTTGGTGTCTCGCGCAGAATTGTCTCTCTAGGTGTAGTCTTTTTTTTCATTCTGTCTCTTTTACTTTTATTCGGCGTATGAGGAATGTCCATGCGCATCTTTTAGCAATACATGCTTTGTCGGCTCATGGTAGAGTTCCTTGGGGCGAGGAGCCTCCGGTAAATGTTATTACCTCATGTTTGGCGGATGTGATTTAATAAAATTGATAGTTTTCTCAACAAAAAAAAACATATATTATTCTATTTCTCAAAAAAAACATATACTCTCTCTTTTCCAATTTGTTCGGAACATTTTGAAACTCTAAAGATTTAAGGGGACATCATTTATTAGCTTGTGTAATCATTAAAAATATGACTACTTTACAATTATATCATTCTTTTATTGTCCTTAATCTTTTTAATAAATGGTGTTATGTGGGCATTTTAGGAATTTAAGAACTTTTTAGTTTAAATATTAGTTATGTGACATATTTTGGGACATCCATAAAGTGAATAAATCCCAAACAATTTGGGACGGAGGGAGTATTATTCTACGACAAATAATAAGATACTAATCCTACAAAAAGTACTACCTCCGTTTCAAAATATAAATCATCCTAAATCTTTTGATTTGTCCCTCAATATAAGTCATTATATATTATCCCACAATATGAGTCATTCTACATTATCAATTTGCCTCATTCTCTATCTTACCCTCAATTTATTATGAATCCAACAACTTTTCATTACTTATTACATTAATGATAGTCAAAGGGTATTTTAGACATTAACATTTAAATTAATGATATTCAACCACTACCTTAATTTTTGTAAAAAAATCTAAGATGATTTTTGTAAAAATCCCCATCATCTAAGATGATATTTTGGGATTTGGAATGACCTGATGTATAGTACACTTAGCTGAGGATGAAAGAACCTTTATCCCCATCATCCCCATGCAAAAACCAAACGTTTTCAATGATATGTAGAAGCCAACGAGTCGTAACAGACGCATAGTCTTCTGATATTCATTCAACAATTTTCATTCATTTAAAATCTATTATTGTAAAAAAAAAGACAATTTAAACATAAAAATATACAAAGAGGACAGTTAAATATTTTTCTGGATAAAAAATGACATATTATTATTCCAATGTGATAGTGAACATTAGATTTGAGTTCAGTTCCACTACAGCAAATAGTTGATTTTGGGTTATCAACAATAGATTTGTCACTTATGATAATTGCATGCCTATATCAACAATAAGTTTTATGGATTTATTGTGGATTTGTCCTTATCATCCGATTTATATTTTTTATATTTTCACTGTCTTGATTCCCACATTTACCTTTTTTTTTTTTAATGTCCTTTTAAACCATTCCCCTCTAATCTAATTGGAGTATTTCATTCACTCACCTTAAGTTATTGGTAAGTGACAGAAAATTTCGATTTTGATTTGTGTACTTTTTTTCGGAAAGAAGTTGGCCGCCGCATATGGAGGAGGGAGACGTAGTGGAAATCCCACCGCCGGTGAATTGGGGCTCCAAGCCTAAATCGCAAAAGAGAAAAGAGGTTATACAGTTCATTTTTTTTCTTTTGGGCGGTCTTTATTTGCATCATATTATTATTATCAAACCTGTGCACTTCGCATTCTCACTTCCGATCATGGGAAAGTCGGTAATGTCACTGGTGCAAATGAGGGTTCCCTTTTCTCTTACATATCGAACCACTTATTTAGTATTTACTATAAATTTGTGTTGCTTTTGCGGGTTGCTGTTTGATGATGAATTTGATTGTGAAGGTTACATATTTATGCTCGATTAATGATGTTTTTACTTGTAAGTACATGAATTAGTGTTCACAGTTTAGTGATTTACTAGTTATTGACTTGTTTTGTGTGTGAAAACTGAAAATCTGGGCTTGCTAAACAGGGTTAGGTTTTTCTGCTTCTTTAACGCACAAATTTTGCAATAGTTTATTTTGTTGAATAAGAAAGCCTTAAGAATTTGCTCCCTTATCTTCCTTGGCTTGCAATTTTTGTATTTTAGTTGCCTTCCTAAACATATTCTGTTTCAGAGGCCGTAAGTGCAGTGTTTGGAATCATCTTGTGCTTCTCATTGCAAGGTTACATTGAATGAACTTGTTTTTGCTTTCCTTGCCATGGGAGTGTTACTTTTTATTGAACTAATACAAGCCATTTGTTAACAATATTTGTAGGTTTTCTGCCCTGACATTATAGACGTTGATGATTATGAAGATTTTTCTGTCTCGGTTCTTGATTCTGGGAAGTCTGATCCAAGATTCAAAGGCAAGGTATATGTAAAATGTGATCTGGAATTCAGGTTTTTAATATCGTCGTCATTGTTGTCGGCGGTGGTGTATTCACCGGTGGTGTTAATATTCTTTTATTGTTCTTCTTGTTGGTATTGTAGTCATAAGGTCAGAAATTAGGTAGAATAAGTTCTTGAAATCTGAAGAAGTGCAAATTGGCCAGAGATGATGTTTAACGCTTTTAAAGGATAACAAATTAAGTTCACTTTACTTTTGTGCGCATGTATTTTTTCCCGGAAATCCCTGTTCTTTTATGTCTTGTGACAAGCTTTGCCTGAACAACAACTTTAGGTTTATGATGATCCATACACATACTTACTAGCTGACACCGTGTCATTTTTTCAGCAAACTTTTGCCGATTTATCTCTTCACTCTGGTGTCGGGACTCATAATAATGTATCTGGAAATGATGTGAAGGTCACGGGGGAGAGTTACAAAGGATCTCAGTATTCAAAGGAAGCGTTCTATAACGACTTGATTTATGTAGATGATGATGATCTCATGGAGTATGCTCTCTTACAATCACACTTGGATGACTTTGATGTCCCTACTGGAATCGAGGTTTCAATACCTTGGGTTACAGATGTCAATGGAATTAACATGAACTCCTTCACGGGAAGTGTTAATAAACCAGCTGTCTCTGGCAGTGTGCAATTAAGTTCTTCTAAGTATTTGGGAAGAAAAAGAGGAGCGCCTCAAGCATATGGCATTCATGCAAATTCAGATTCTGGAAAGAAGCCTCTACAACCCCATGTGCATGTTCTACACAGTATACAGCATAACCAAACTTCTACTGTTTCTAATACGTTCCCCAAGGCTTCGATGCCTCTAGCACCGCACGAGCAACATTTACACAGTTTACAGAACCAAATTTCTACTGCTGCAAATAATTTTCCCAAGGCTTCGACGCCTACTCGTACAGAGAAGCCTCTAGCACCCCCCGAGCAAGTTCTACACAGCTTACAGAACCAAATTTCCACTACTGCAAAGAGTTTTCCCAAGGCTTCGATGCCTACTCGTAATGGAAGCTTCTATAATCTAGGTCCAAATATGAACACTGGTATTATGAGCAGTAATGTTGGTGTAAATCATATGTTCCCCGGTTACAATTTTACCCCCCCGAACCCTTCAACTGCTGCTTCATATTACTCTGGAGGTTTCACCTTCTCTGATTCAACAGCCCGTAACCCTTCATTTCCGAACTCTATGGGGATCCAACAGAATTTGACATCTACTGGAAAAGTTTCAAGTTCACTTGGTCCATCCAGTTCTAAGAGTGTAAATGAAAACCCTGATGCCAATTTGAAGAAACTTGATCTTTTTAAAAAGTTTGATACCGTTGAAGATTGTTCAGACCACTCCTTTTCTAAGAGTAATGCTTTTGCAATGAACCAGGTTAGCTTTAGCTTTCCGCAGTCCAAATTTGTTATCTTTTTCTCTTTAGTGTCCCTGTTAAAGATTTCTGTTACAGCCAAATAGAAGTTGGGCCAAGAAAATACAAGATGAGTGGAGGATTCTTGAGAATGATTTACCTGGTAAGTAAGTTCTTGTTATTTCTCTGTATGGTTTGCAGTTTTCCATACTATATATATTGCTTTGATTTGCAGCATGTGCAATTCTGCTGTCATGTTTTTCTTTTTTGAAAGATTTATCGACAACTTTGAACAGTTGGGTCCTTCAATCAATGTTAAAATATGTTTGTTGAGAACAGATACCATATTTGTGAGAGTGTACGAATCAAGAATGGACCTTTTGAGGGCTGCAATAATTGGAGCAGAAGGGACTCCATACCATGATGGTCTGTTTTTCTTCGATATGTTCTTCCCGAGCAATTATCCTAATGTTCCACCGGTATGGACCCCGTCCGTCTTCATACATGCATGCATGCATACATATACACTTTGGCTGATTATCTTCTTAGTCTGAAAGCTTTCATTTGCACACAATTTATAAAGGCTAATTAATCTGTTGTTTACAGCAAGTGAAGTACCACTCAGGTGGTCTTCGTATCAATCCGAATTTATACAATTGCGGAAAAGTATGTCTCAGTCTTCTTAATACCTGGAACGGTAGTGGAAAAGAAATGTGGATCCCGGGCGAATCAACGATTTTACAAGTTTTGGTTTCTATCCAGGGTCTGATTTTGAATGAAAAGCCTTATTTTAATGAGCCTGGGTACGTGTCCACGAGAGGTACAGATACAGGGGAAAACTATTCGCTCGGTTACAATGAAAAGACCTTCATATACTCTCTTAAAACAATGGTTTACAGCATCAGAAAGCCACCTAAGGTGATGCAATTTTTTTGTTTCTAGAATAGCATAAGTTTTTTTTATCATCTCTTTTCACTAATTTAATGTTTTGTTTTTCACCTACAGCACTTTGAAGATTTAGTTGTTGGGCATTTTTTCAAGCGTGCGCGTGATATATTGGTGGCGTGTAGGGCGTATAGGAATGGATCTCAAGTGGGGTCTGTTGTCGTCAAAGGGGGCGTTGAAAGTGTAAAAAATAAGGGTCAAAGGGGTAATTCACAGAGTTTTAAGAATGAATTGGCAGGGTATTTGAAGACACTTGTGGAGGCATTTGCTCAAGTTGGTGTGAAAGATTGTGACAGATTTCTTTATTGAGAGCTCTGAGAATTTGGCAGTCTGTTATATGTATAGAGCTTTGTTTCTGCATCCATAGATTAGAGAGATGAATAGGGCTTTTTTGGAATTTTAGAACTTGTTTGGTAGTAGTCCCAAGTAAAATGTGCAGTTTTCTTTCCTTTTTTGGACGTACTATACTCCTTGATTGGATAACTGGTGTCAAAGGATTTAGACTGGGGAATTTTGTTTTGCAAAAATTACATGGTAACTTTTGATGTCTTATTTATATAAATGTCACATCATCAGAAGTCCATTTCCAGTTTCCACATTGTATTGTAACATTAAACTATACATAAATAATCCCTCTATAGTCCTTTCGGTTTGGAAGATTAGATTAGTGAGATGCCGTCAAACGGGATGTCAATGTGTCGGTCCATTTTTAGCTAGAAAAAGATTAGTGAGATGCCGACGGCAATGTGTCTGGTCCATTTTTTAGCTAGAAAAAATCTTTATTTTATAGGATGTGTGAAATGAGGTCGTCCCTATCGCATGTTAAAATTTGTTTTTCTAATTTTTTTTTTAACGGATACGAAAGAAAACACACACACCCACTTTTATCTCCATCGGAATTCGAATCCGGAACATCCGAGTTAATGACCACAGCAGCATTTACTGCCGTGCCAGTGCCATGTTGGTCCCTTTCTCATGTTATTTGAAATTTATTTATTAAAAAATATGTCAATCATTTTTTAAATGAGTATTCAATACTCGTTTCTTTAATCTATTCAAAAACTCGGCAGTTTTATGGTGTTAAATTGCTTTTGAATCTACAAAGATTCAGGAACTTAAGAAAATGTAATCAAAACTCCATTGATGAAAGCTTGGAGATACAAGTTTGAATGAAAGCTACGCAGACGTTCTTGATTGAGCAAAAGGCTGGGCAGCATCAATACGGTTTAATCAACCGATTCTGAATCAATTAAGAAGATTTTACGAACGACCAAACACGTTCAGTCTAGGTGTTTGTAATGGCTGTCTATTCATCGCCTTATTAGGATGGATCCCTGGTCCCGAGGTCGGCGGTGTCGGCGGTGTTAGAAAAGCATCTCGAATTTGGACGAGATTTAAACCAAACACACCAAATCATCAATTTGGTGGTAGATTTACACCAAATTTTGCCGGTCAGGTTTATCCATAACGAGTCTGGACGGTTTGAATGTCGTTTTACAAGTGTTAGAATCGAAAAGTCGCCTGCTTTAACGCTTAGAAGGAAGAGCATATTTCCCTGACAGTTATGTATGGGATACCGTAATCGAATCGAATCTAGCACCAGTAAATTGCTGCGATGATGACGGGAAACCAACAGAAATATACCCTTTTAATCAAAATGGTTCTCCTATGGGTGTTACGTTGCAGCAATTTGTTCTCCGGATGGTAGACATCTAGCTATGATGCCTCACCCGGGAACGGTGTTAGTTTCTTGATGTGGCAGTACCCGTGGTACCCACAGCATTGGGATGTGGACAAGAAAGGCCCTGGCCCGTGGCTACGAATGTTCCAAAATGTACGCGAATGGTGTTCTTAAAGGTACTTTCTTTGCCATACTTCTTTCCTGACATTGTAGACGTTGATGATTATGAAGATTTATCTGTCTCGGTTCTTGATTCTGGGAAGTCTGATCCAAGATTCAAAGGCAAGGTATATATGTAAACTGTGAACTGGAATTCAGGTTTTTATTATTGTCGTCATTGTTGTCTGGTGTTGGTGTTGGTGTTAATGTTCTTTATTGTTGTTCTTGTTGGTTTTGTAATGATAAGGTCAGAAATTTGGTAGAATAACTTCCTGGAATCTGAACTAGTGCAAATTGGCCAAAGAATGATGTTTAACGCTTTTAATTAGTTTCTTATGGCTACAAGTTATGAGGATAACAAATTAAGCTAATTCTTCTTTGAAAAATATGTTTAAAACATTTCACGGATTCATGAACTCATATGCCGCAATAAAGACCGTCGCGGGCTCCGAAGAACGCAACCTTTCATTCATGATTTCTTCACCAACGATTCAGATCTAAACATTAATGGGGTAAAATAAACTAACTATTACATAGCAAACCGACTCAAAAACTACTAGAGGATGGCTACACACGGTCTCAGAATGATCACAACCTTTTTACAAAATGGCATAGAGATGATTTCATAGCCCTTCTTGTCTATGTTGATGATATTAGGAAGCCTGCAATTATCAGAAATACAACATTTAAAGGATCTTCCACATTTTTCTTTCACCGTCAAGGATCTAGGAACTCTGAAATATTTCCTAGGGTTTGAAGTAGCAAGATCTAAACAAGGCATAGTCATCAACCAGAGAAAATAATGTCTTGATCTGTCGAAACACTTTGAATTCCAAGACTGCAAACCAGTTGCTACACCTATGGATACATCTCAAAATCAACCTTCTATTGAAGCACCAGCATTGGAATCCAACACTTATTATAGAACATTAGTTGGGAAGCTTCTCTATCTTTCCAACACAAGGCCTGACATTGCCTTTCCTGTGCAACAGTTGAGTCAATTTCTTGACTGCCCTAATGAAGCACACTTATAAGAAGCACACGGACTTCTCAGATTCCTCAGGTCAGCACTAGGCAAAGGGTTACTTTTTCCCAGTAAAGGCATCATCAAATTGAAGGCATTCAGTGATGCAGATTGGGCAAGGAGCACAAATACAAGAAGATCTGTTACATGGTATTTGGTTTATCTAGGAGATGCCTTGATCTCCCGGAAGTCTAAGAAACATCCAATTGTTTCAAGAAGTTCAAGTGATGCTGAGTACAAGGCAATGTCAATCAATGCCTATGAAATACAATGGTTAATTTGCCTACTCAAGGATTTTCACATTGATTATACAGATGTTGTACCCTTATACTGTGACAGTCAAAGTGCCCTTGATATTGTGCAAAACCCTGTATTCCATTAAAGGACAAAGCACATATATAGAGATTGATTGTCATTTTGTGACTGAGAATTATCTAGCTAAGGTATTGAATCCACTATCAATCAACACAAAAGGCCAACCAGCAGACATCCTTACTAAACATGTTGATAAAGCTACATTCACTATACTACTTCAGGCATATCCTTTAAAGGATTTGTATGCGGCATCCTTCCACACCACAGCACATACAATACAACAGTGAAGACATTTTTTTGTCAAGCTTCAACATGGTTTTATCAACCATATTGAGCTTGAGGGGGGGGGGGGGGGGGCAGCATACAAAGTGAAGACATGTTTTTTGTGCTCATTGTGACAATACGTCGAACACCTACACATGGAGGCAATTGGAAGTTTTTTACAACCGTTCCAATCACACCAGGCTCCACCAGCTCTATATAAGCCTTGATTATCAGTATTAGGAGTTAGTTAGTTAGTTTTATTATGCTCGAACACCTACACATGGAGGCAATTGGAAGTTTTTTACAACCGTTCCAATCACACCAGGCTCCACCAGCTCTATATAAGCCTTGATTATCAGTATTAGGAGTTAGTTAGTTAGTTTTATTATGCAAATTGTATGCTCATTCAAGTCGTTTCGATTGTTTTCAGATGGCCAAATCGATATCGGAAAATAAATCGAAGGTCTACCGACAATGAACACAAATTCTACAACTCATTATTCATTACAATTGCTTCCTGTGATGATGAAATATAAGAAATGAATAAAAGAAAAAATCAAATGGTAAGAAATGAAATGTATTGCTTTTTCTCAGGCATATTCAATGATATAACATCAAGTATTTCATGATATAAAATCTTTTCCGTTAAAAAAAAAATAAAAAAAAAAAATAAGATATCAATACCAGGAATGGTCGATTAAGAGGATTGGATACGCCCCTATCTGTTAAAAAAAGAGGATATGCAATGATTGAAAGGATTATTGAGAAGTGGATTTTATAGACAGTTGAAGTTGGAGATAGGATTAATGGAAATTTTGCAGATATTACAGGATTGAACTTGAAAGGATGATTATTTCAACCCAATAGTTTTATGGTGGTCTTGAACCAAATTTTTGGATCACAATGTCATCATTTTGATAAACATTATTGGTTGCTTATTTTTATATACAGGGGTCCATCAGAAATATCTTAAACCCTATTGGATAGGGACACCAAGTACCTGGACCATAATAAAATTTATGATTTTAACAAATAAAGAATCTTACCGAAATTTTAGGCGAAAAAAATTCAAATGGAAGAGTTTGTTTGGTTGTTTTATTTTAAACAAAAAAAAAAATTGGAAACAGAAAGAACAATTTCCGGAGAGTGGACTAAGATTTCTTTTGTTTTTATTTTTTTCATTTTTCGTGCATAAACAGAGTCAAAAGTGGGTTTTGGGGCGAAATCCCGGATAACCGGGTTAAATTGTATTTTCAAATATTTATAGATATAGATATAGATATAGATGTATGTCGAAAATCTTATTATATATTTTCAAGAAAAAACCGCCAATTGACTCGTTTTTCCCCCAATTGACCCGGAAAAAACCCGTTTTGGCCCTGCATACACGCCTCTCCCCTAGCCTCTCCCCTTAAGTACCCCATGATCTCCTGAAAAAAAAACTTCCCAGTCCCACACGTTCAGTCCTTCGTCCCACGTCTTCCATGGCTTTTGCGGATCAGAAAAAACTGAAGGAAAACCTCCCCTCCAAACGTGCTACATCCCACTCTCTAATCACAGGCAGTCTATTTGCAACGCACCATTCCCCACACCACAGCCCCGTCCTCATTTCCTCTCCCGTTTGGATCGCCGGCCAGCATCCAACTACATCAGGTAAAATTTCTATTTATCACTCCTCTCACCGCCATTTTTCTTGACAGTTTATTTGGTATTCAATTGAAGAATAACATTTTGGAGTAATGAATCAGAAATCAGATAAGCTGGGAGGATAACAATGGTGGCTACTGTTACCGCTTCTTATTTGCTTCTCACTGTCGATTATGGCCTTGAACCCAATGCTCTTGACCCTGTAAGTAGTACTCTTTCCTTTGGCTTTCAATTTTTTTTCACACAAATCTTTAAAATTTATGTCAAAATTTTGTAGTAATTATGTTAATTGTTGCGATTCTCGATTTATGATTTGATCGTCGATTCAGGGAATGGCCAAACGGATAGGGTTTGATGTCTAGGGTTTTGGGGGTTGGGTTTAGTTTATTTTGTCAAAATTAAACTTGATACCTAGGTTGTTCGAGCGTTTATACATGAGTACGAATATGTGAATACCGTATATAGGTGTATGAAGTGCATATACCTAAATGCTCTTGCTTATGCTCTACTGATGCTCTTGCTGTAATTGATGCTCTTCAGAACAATAACGATGTTTCCACGGACAAAACCCAGCAATTTCTTAGGCCGCTTAGGAGGAAACTGAATGAAAATTGGTCATTGATGTGTTAAACAATGTGCAGAATAACGTACTTGGTGTGAAATTTATATGTGGGCTGGATGGCAATTTGGTTATACACAGTCCTGTTGTATTTGACATGTATGGGATAACTTTTGTCTTTTGCATCATACTGACAAGCTACTTGATGATAGAGCTCCACTTGAGAATTATGGCGTTAGAAACAACTCTCAGGTAAATTAAATCAGAGCTATGATTGTAGTGGTTTTTTTGTGTTGTTAATCTTTGTTTGAAGATTCATTAAAACTGGCATAGCTTCTGTAATGTGATAGTGTATGGTTTACTGTATGTCTACCTTGGTTTCTATCTACTTTAGTGCTGCCATTTTTTTTTTCTTGCAAAAATCAACTCTTTGTTACGTCTTTTTCTGAAAGTTTCTTGCATTGCGGATGATTCTGAACCTTTAATCCTTTTGACACATTATTATCTGCAAATACCGAACAAAACAATGATAGAAGAGTAATGTGTCAAAAGGAGAACACTCAAAAAGAGCTTTAGTTTGTTACTTATTATGTGTAGCATCTCCCTCCGATTGTCGTGTATTTCTACTTCATCAGAAAGCACATTAAATACTATGCAGGTACAATTTGTTTCTTACACTAAATCAAGAGCTTATAAAAGGCATTCCAAGAGCAGAAAGCATTGTTTTATTCATAGTCTTAAGAACACAACATAGAGGAACTGCTCTTCGGTCAGGTTCGTCATGTGAAAACCCTTATATTTGACTGTTATAAAAGAGATGGGAAGCTATCATCTCAGGTATTTTGCTGGCTATTGTATGCAAATCGAGTTTGTATACATGTAATGTGTAGGTCATTACGTTTATGTGTTTATGCAAATTGTTAATCATTACGTTTATGTGCAGGTCAACTCACACCTGGAAAAAAAAAACGGAATTCAAGTGCAGGATTATGGTGTCGTGATCTGCAATGTTTTTGAAGATTACTCATTCAATTCGGTTCCCGAATCCTTTGTTGTCTATCGGTTTCTCCCCAGATTGTTCCACTCGAGTCATCGGTACATCAAACGGGACGTTGTATATCGGGAAAAAGAAGACAAAGGAAACCGAGGGGTACACATCACGGGATTTTGTCGGTCTGGGACCCGTGGCAACAGATGCAAGGCAGATGCAAGTTTTGAGGCCATCATAGTTCAGATACTTTCATAGAGGACAAAATGAGAAACCTTCAGAGAGTGATCACTTAATAACAAGGCCAAAGAAAGTGAAGTTAGCAGAGCATGGCAAGCTGTTAAACAAGTATAGGCATAAATTAGCACTGATGAGAGTCAACTTCACTATGCTCCGGTGCATGTTTTAGTCCCCATTTACGACACTTTTGGCTTGGTTTGGGTAGTTTTAGACCGTTTATAGGGCGAAATCACATTGAGCATTCACTATGAGGTAAACCATCAAATAGATGGAAAATCTCACATTTTCACGATGTTTTGGCCCTTTACGAGCCATATGTTTCTTGCGGAATTAAGCTCGATATGTTGTTTGGTATGTGAAATGCAGTAAATAGGTGACTCGTATACCCGGAAGTTGAGGCATGAGGCTTAGAAAGATGAAACCGAAGCTCGGGGATGGAAAAGTTGAAGAAAAAAAGCTTAAATTCACAACTCTGCATTCCTGGTACTTACCGAAGTCATCTTGGTGGTCACCAGAACTCACCATATGTTGGGCAGAATGTACAGAAATCTCGGTAGTTACCAGACTATTCTTGGTGCTTACCGAGATTTCTGCAGAATTTATAACTGCGTTTTTTGAGAGGAAAAAAGTAGTTTTTTCTCACCCAATTCCACACACTCTCTTAGACACTCCTCTACCCTTTTAGGTCGAAATTTCCCCCTCTTCCCCTTAGATTAATTTCTACTTCTCCTTTCCTAAGATTGAGCTAAATCAACCTTAGATTTTAGCTCAATCAAGTTAGATTTTACATTTTGGCTTCTCCTCTCCATCTTTGGAAATGGGTGTTGAAGATACTTGATGTAATCCATATTTTGCTGCGATTTTGGTAATCAATTTCAGTTTGTTTCTTGTTTATGGCTTTAATTTCATCTTTGCTTGTTATTTCTTGTTTAATGATGAGTAGCTAAAATTTTCATAGCCAAATTATGTGAAGATTGATGAAATCACCCTTTAATTGATGAAATTGGGAATGGGTAGTGTTTAATTGTTGTTATATTGACGAATTCATGTCTTAAAACTTGTTATCAATGCTTGAATTAGCTTGTACACCTAGTTCATGAACAAACACACCACTTTTATAAATGTATGTTGCGAAGGGGTGTGGGAAAATGGGTTTTAAGATCATTCTTTATAATCAACTGAGTTGTTTAGATTGATTAGAGAGTGAGGTTCAATCGGTTGTGAAATCGGGCAACTCTAGCGCGTTAATCTTGTTTTGGTCAATTAAATTCTTAAAGGCGGATGTTGAACCGGGCAAAGGGTGTTCGATTGTTGTATGGCGTCGTACACTAGATTAGGAGTTCGCACCCATGAATGAGTCGATATAAGTAGAGGTTGGTAGGTTGGTTAATCCCATTCCCGAGCTAATCGATTGGAGGGGTGAAAGTAATCAATTGGATCATAGTTTGGCTATGTCTCTTTCTCTCTTAAGTATCTTTAGTTTATATTTTGTTTTAGTGTAATTAAACTTGAAATATCTTGGTTGACCTAAACTAATTCCAAAAACGGCTTTGATACTCGATTGATTCCTCGTGGGATACGACCTTGCTCACCTCTATAGTGCTTCCGACCCGGTACTCGGCCGGTTAAGGTTGGTCGTTCACTATTTTGGTCATCAAGTTTTCTGGCGCCGTTGCCGGGGAATTAATCGATATCTCTTAAGTCATTTGAAGACTTAGGCTTAGGTCGTTTTTGTTATCTTCTTTCTTGATGTTGATTTTTTTTTGTTGAAGAGTCACACCATCCACTACGGTAGTGGTGGTGACTAGATACCGTGATTGTGTTCTTGTTTTTCCCTTGAATCGCAGTGTATGGATTCGTATAGCTATGATGGCTCTCTTCCCCACTCATTTGGAGGCTTCAATTTTGGTGGTATGAGTTTTGGATTCCAACCATATTATCAATTCAACCCATACACATCACCATACAACAATGAGTGGGAGAGTCCTCCAAGTTCTCGGTTTCAACACACCAATGCCTATTTGCAATTTGCTCAACCTTCACAAATACCTCCTTCTCCACAAAAGAGTACGACTGAAGTGTTATTGGAGCAAATCAACAAGACTTTGCAAAAGCAAGGCCGTGAGTTGAGGGATCTTCGGATTAGTTCCAACAACACATTTACTACTCTTCAATCGGAAATAAAGAGTTTGGAGAACTGGGTAGAGCAGTTGATTGAGAAGAGAAAGGTTGAGATGAGTGCTAAAAATGATGAAATTTCATTTGTTCCACCGTCGACTCTTGAGGTAATCACCCATCATGAGTGTCATGAAGAAGGTATGAAACATGCTACTAGTGAATCATTTATTCCATCTCCTTTGAACCTTATTGAAAAAACTGTGGTGGTGGATCATATTGAATATGTTGATGTTGTGGTTGAGCCAAAATGTTATTTCTTGGTGTTTGAATCTTTGCTACTTGGCATATGCTCTCATTCGGGGAAGTTGAATTCATTGTGTTGCATGATAAATTTCTTGAACCAATCATGGTGGTGGGTATTGAGACCCTTGTTTTTCTTGCTCTATTTTAAAGGTGTGATCAATTCTTATGATGTGTGTAGGGAGACGCAACGGTTTGCTCTCCTTTGATATAACTATCCTTAGTATTGTTGGGGGTAGAAAGTCGAACTAAGGACTTTAAACTTAGAATGTTTTAGGTAGATGTTTTTATTTTTGTTAAAAAATAAAAAAGTGGATGAAAGTTTTTTTTTAATTGCCATGTTCTTGAGGCTTTCGAGCAAAAGATGTCCAATTTTTTTCTTTCATTCCACTCGTGCTTCGTTGATTTTATTTTAGTTTCTTAATAAGTCAAGCCAATGACGTAAAACAAAGGCGCTCGGGGGAGGTAGCCCACCGTTTCTCTGTTTTTGGTGCTCGGAGTGGTCTAGGGTGATGCTTTGGGGGATCTTGGTACCGTTTTTGAGTGGTTCTTCTTCGATCCGTTGTTGACTTGTATCTTTTTGCATGGATGTTGTTTTACTTGTTTGATTGTCTTTTCATCCCATACGCCCCGAGTCGGTTCCCCTTTTTGGTTTCATATGATCGTGTATGTGACTTTGCGCTCTTTTATTATATCTCGATATTTGTTGCTTGCTTTTGGCACGGTGGTCGTTCCCCGTGAATGCGTTTTCTTGGTGTTTTTGTCTCATGGCTTCAGGTATTCGAGTGGAACTTTCATGGATATGTCACGTACATGGTTTGCGCCTTTCTGCCGGGTTAAGCTAAGCCTTCTTTCTCTTTATCATTCACACACTGAGGACAGTGTTGCATTTAAAGTGGGGGGGTGGTAGGCTTAGCTTTGATATGTGCTTCAAAGTTTTTCTGGCCATTGTGTTGTATGCTTAGTGTTTGGTCACTTCTTTAGCAAAAATTTGAGCACTTTTTAAATTTTTCCATGGTATTGATGTTGCATTCGTATGTTGAGCCTTCACATTGATAGGATAAACGGTGTAGTGAATGTTTGAATTCATGTTACTTGGCTTACTACCTTATCTTGGAAATGAGATTTTCATGCACGTATAGCTTCGATTTCATGAGCCATGGTAATTAGTGACCGATTATGGTAGACTTAGGCACAATTCGGCTACCTAGAACTCATATCATTAACTTAGAGACGAAATAGAAGGGCCGACCTTGGTAGAGTTTGGGATGACAGTTATGGCGTTTCTTTGACCCGACCAGAGCCAAATAGCCATCCCGTGACATATTCCACAGTAACCCTTCTAAGCCTGGGTAGGATGGTTAGACCCCCATCCGACACTTAGTCATTCGTTTGTAGCCCGTAATTTCCCGACCCCCAAGCCTTATTTGTGGTCTACGTTTCCTTGGACACCCTACGAGTCAAGCTTAATCTTTTCATTTTTGAGCACACTAGCAAGTGTGGGGTGGTAGAGGAGTACATATGTATAGATGAGTTGGTTTTTACGAGCTATTTTACGATTTGGAGGGTAGGAGCTCATTTTTATATAGTATGTACGTGATGGCCTTTGACTCAACCTATTTAAATTGTATAATGCAGCCTTCTTGTCAAAAAACAAAAACAAAAAAAAAGAAAAGAAAAGAAAAGATAAAAGTCAAAAGAAAATGAAATCAATCAAAGAAAGCTTGCAATAAAAGTCAATAAAAGTGTAATAAAGGTTGAGTCAAAGAAAGCCAAGTATTTTGGGATTCATGTTGTGATTTGTTATATGATGTTGGTGTTTGGGATCAATCCTTAATATAGAAACATGATTCTTGTATGCTTTTGCCTCGTTACACTTGAGACATAGTGCGATATGGCATTCTATTTTCTTGGATCATGTTTCGAGTTTCATTTGTTTTTTTTTTTTGAGCTAGAGAAGGGGAGAGCTAGCTACGTTTTGTATTGACACACCCCGTGATTAAGCTTGCTCATGTTTATCTCTTTGTTGTTTATTCCCCGAAATTCCCTTCGGTTAGCCCCGTCCCTGTGGGGTGGTTGATGAGAGTCAACTTCACTATGCTCCGGTGCATGTTTTAGTCCCCATTTACGACACTTTTGGCTTGGTTTGGGTAGTTTTAGACCGTTTATAGGGCGAAATCACATTGAGCATTCACTATGAAGTAAACCATCAAATAGATGGAAAATCTCACATTTTCACGATGTTTTGGCCCTTTACGAGCCATATGTTTCTTGCGCAATTAAGCTCGATATGTTGTTTGGTATGTGAAATGCAGTAAATAGGTGACTCATATACCCGGAAGTTGAGGCATGAGGCTTAGAAAGATGAAACCGAAGCTCGGGGATGGAAAAGTTGAAGAAAAAAAGCTTAAATTCACAACTCTGCATTCCTGGTACTTACCGAAGTCATCTTGGTGGTCACCGAACTCACCATATGTTGGGCGAATGTACGAAATCTCGGTAGTTACCGGACTATTCTTGGTGCTTACCGAGATTTCGCAAATTTATAACCTGCGTTTTTTGAGAGGAAAAAAATAGTTTTTTCTCACCCAATTCCACACACACTCTCTTAGACACTCCTCTACCCTTTTAGGTCGAAATTTCCCCCTCTTCCCCTTAGATTAATTTCTACTTCTCCTTTCCTAAGATTGAGCTAAATCAACCTTAGATTTTAGCTCAATCAAGTTAGATTTTACATTTTGGCTTCTCTTCTCCATCTTTGGACATGGGTGTTGAAGATACTTGATGTAATCCATATTTTGCTGCGATTTTGGTAATCAATTTCAGTTTGTTTCTTGTTTATGGCTTTAATTTCATCTTTGCTTGTTATTTCTTGTTTAATGATGAGTAGCTAAACTTTTCATAGCCAAATTATGTGAAGATTGATGAAATCACCCTTTAATTGATGAAATTGGGAACGGGTAGTGTTTAATTGTTGTTATATTGACGAATTCATGTCTTAAAACTTGTTATCAATGCTTGAATTAGCTTGTACACCTAGTTCATGAACAAACACACCACTTTATAAATGTATGTTGCGAAGGGGTGTGGGAAAAAGGGTTTTAAGATCATTCTTTATAATCAACTGAGTTGTTTAGATTGATTAGAGAGTGAGGTTCAATTGGTTGTGAAATCGGGCAACTCTAGCGCGTTAATCTTGTTTTGGTCAATTAAATTCTTAAAGGCGGACTGTTGAACCGGGCAAAGGGTGTTCGATTGTTGTATGGCGTCGTACACTAGATTAGGAGTTCGCACCCATGAATGAGTCGATATAAGTAGAGGTTGGTAGGTTGGTTAATCCCATTCCCGAGCTAATCGATTGGAGGGGTGAAAGTAATCAATTGGATCATAGTTTGGCTATGTCTCTTTCTCTCTTAAGTATCTTTAGTTTATATTTTGTTTTAGTGTAATTAAACTTGAAATATCTTGGTTGACCTAAACTAATTCCAAAAACGGCTTTGATACTCGATTGATTCCTCGTGGGATACGACCTTGCTCACCTCTATAGTGCTTCCGACCCGGTATTCGCGGTTAAGGTTGGTCGTTCACTATTTTGGTCATCAAGCACTAATTGCTGCTCTAAACGGGAAGAATCATGAACACGTGATGGCTGTAATGGAAGAATTAGTGGCTAGGAAGAAGTTGATAACTTGCATAACGAATCTGGACCGTGATGAACTTGGACTAATGTTGACTTTCTTGCAGAGGCATTCAACCGTGCCACGGTATGCACCGTTTATGATGAGGTTCACAAAGAAGGTGATTGACATTCGAGGAGAAGATATCAGATCATCAGACGAATTACTAGGCTATGTTAGAAATCTCAAGAGAGACGTCGAGGAAGAGACACGAATACAGCAATCCTTGCAAGAAATACAGGGAATTATTTCACCTATACTTAGAATTGCTGCGAGGCGGTAATCTTTTCAATCGAAGAATCGGAAAGATATCTTCAAAGGGCTTTCTGTTTTATTGTCTTTTTCTTGAAAATGAACTATTATTACTGTCTTTTAATATTCAAAAAGTGATTTTTTTTTCTTTCTTATCAGTAGGACAAATTCTCTTCAAATTTCTGAGTGAAAAGAAGATCACTTGAGCCCAGATTTTGTTTCCTAGGTTCGGGCTCTAGGTTCGATTTTGGAGTGTTTTTGCTACAATAGGTCGGCCTGCCCCATAATGCTAAAAGGTGCAACCGCCTTTCCCGTTCTGACAAAACCGTTGTGATAATAGCATTTCTCATTTCGTAATTTGATTCTTTTCATATATGTTATCATAATAGTACAGTTAGTTTCAAGATATTTCTCATTTCATTTCATAATCTGATTCTTCCCGTTTAGAGCAGCAATGGTGTGTTTGTGGTAGGGTATGGTGCGAGGAGTGGTAGTGTAGGACGAGGTGAGATGTGGGATGGTATGGTGGGGTGGGGGTAATGTGAGTGTTTAAGTAGGGTGGGGTATGGTGGTAGAGCAATGTATGGTTGGGTAGGGTGACATAGGTTGGGTAAATGAATGATAGGGTAGGTTGGGATAGTAGGGTAGGGTAAGGTGAGTAAAAAGATAATGTGCAACTGGGTGATTGGTAAGGTAAGTGATAGGTGTGAAATTGCATTTTCAGGCCACTAATGGTTCATCAAATTCACAATAAACTCTTATTATTTGCTATGCTTGAAGAGTGTACATAAACTATGTCTGATTTCTGATTTGCATGCTTTTCTGTAGGCTTCTCATGCAACCATTGCACTTACACTAAGTTTTTGGATTTGGCTACATTCATTGGTTTTTATTCATACATGCAGCTGTGTTTTTAATTCAATATCGTGCTTAGATAGTCGAGTTGTGCTTAGGTGAGATTTTGGGCTATTGTATTAACTTCATCTAGATCTTGAATCAAATTATGTTCAATATCGCTGCACGTTTGATCAAATTACGGGTCTTCATTTCGGTTATATATTTTATCTGGTAATATATAACAATCTTTTTTTTGTACTCCTATTACTTTATGTTTCCTATGTAATGAAGTTGACTTTTGGTTCTTACTACACATTTTTAAATTTTATGTTTTCCGTGCATCGCACGGGTTTCCTACTAGTATGTATATATTTATGGGAAATTGGACTTTTTATAATTAAGAGGCAATTAAGGGAAATAATTGGGAATTATTTTCGGTAATGGTTATTTAAGGAAAATAAACCATTATTTTACGTACAACCTAATAGAAATCAGATTTTGGTTTTTACGAATACTGAGAAACGCTCTGAGAGCAAGAACAAGGGCTAAGGAACTTCTTCAGAAATCTAAGTCGTTTCTCAACCGTTTTCAGATTCGAGTAGAGCATCGGAATCGTCGTGAAGAGGGCGTCGTTTCAACGCAAGAAAGTTGGAGTTTTTCTTAAGGTATGAATTTCGACCTAGATGTTGATTTGGATGAGTTTTATGGATTAAAACCCGTATCTTTCATGGTTTTGTCGTGATAGAAACTTGTGATCGAATCTAATCTATTTTGGAATTGATCACATAGGTTTTCTGCGAAGGAGACTCGAGTTTGCTGCAGATTTTTCATAGGTTTGAATTTGGATTAGCTTGATAAAAGGTAAGAGAATCTTCCTATGATTTAATTACGGTTTATAGGTGTAAGTTGAGATTTTGATGTTATTTTATGTTAGAAATCACGCTACAAGTTGTTATAGAATTAAGGATTGTTATGGTTTGCTAAAGTTGTGTTTTTCTGCTATTTTCCTGAGTATATTCATGTTGAACATGTTTAGAATCGTGTAGAGATCGTAAGATGTATAGAAAGTCATGTTTAGGGTTTTGCAGTGTCGAACGCATTCACTGGAATGCGCACGCATTTGTGCATCAGGTTGTCCGGTGCTTTTCACAGCAGTTGCAATGCGTACGCATTACTGTATCAGGATGTTCAGTTTCGTTTTCAACATGAGCAATGCGCACGCATTGGCCGGACATAAACTTTCAGCAAGTTTCTGGTCGATCAATGCGCACACATTGACTCAAGTTTTGGGGAAGGTGTTGTTTTAAGCCCCGAGTCCAGCTTTAAATGTTGTTTCTTGATCTAGTAACATTAATTAAACATGAACAAGTCTTGATTGAGTTTCTGATGCGTTTAGTTCCGACACCGAATATACTCTTTCTAAGAGTTGAAGTTCGGGACCGTCGGAAGGGCATGATAGGCTTGTGCTTTGATGATGTAGTATTCATCAATGTTTGTGTACTTGATAGGATGTGGAGTCTAGCTGTCTAAGTGAGGGAGTAGAGTTTTCCAGGTGAGTCTTTCCTTGAAATCACATAGGTGGCTAGTTAACAATTAATAAATTACATGCGCGTATAGTAAAAAGATTAAACGTCATGCCATTCTTGGATAGGCACAAGTATACATCGGCTATGTGACGCGTTTGGATAGGTGGATAACTCTGTGACCTACAAGCGGCCAAATGACAGGGGGACTTCACCAAACGTGTATGCATACCGGGGAATCCCGGGACTAATAGTGCATAATACTGTTGGTTGGCAAATATCTCATGGTGGACATACACCTCGCGTAGTGCCCTTGAGTGGTGATGTAACCAAGATAAGTTAAGATAGAAACGTATAGTCATGACATGTTGATTGACATTAAGAAAACCCTAGACTGAGGTCATATAAAGATAATTAAATAATTATGAACCTTATTTTTATAAATCTTAATAAGTCATAGCTTCTCTCTTTTATTGAGTACATTGTACTTACCTCAAATGCATGTTTTCTATGTGTTTGGGGATGAGAAGATGAACAGATTGACCCGGATTACGAGGAGGATTTTGATGACGACGTTTGAGGACGCCTTCGTTGAAGCTTAAAGTTATTCTTTTATTTGATGACATTTTAAGACTAGACGTTTCATTTGGTTTTGGAATACGTTACGCTTTTTTTATTTATTCTATTGGAGGTTTCGTACTTAAAATTTCTTTTGGAGATTTCGTTGTAATAAGTTACATTTCCTTCTTTAGTGATTGTTTCTATTCTTATCATTGGTTGGAAAAAAATACCCGAGTCTTTTGCTTCCGTTTTTCTTAACTCGATACGACGTAGTAGAGACTTACGTATAATGTGAAATTTTATTTTATATTTATGTGCAGAACGTTCATTTTCCGGATAAGGACTCGGTATCCGGGAACGGGACGTTAAAAAAATTACCAAGAAAACAAAAGATTAACGATTAAAAGATAAAAAAACATGTGACTAGGGTATATGTACCTCTCGTGGACAAGTATCCAGGCTCATTAAAATAAGGCTTTTCATTCAAATTTCAAAATCAGCCCCTGGATAGAAACGAAAACTTGTAAAATCGTTGATTCGCCCGGGATCCACATTTCTTTTCCACTACCGTTCCAGGTATTAGGAAGACTGAGACATACTTTTCCGCAATTGTATAAATTCGGATTGATACGAAGACCACCTGAGTGGTACTTCACTTGCCGTAAACAACAGATTAATTAGCCTTTATAAATTGTGTGCAAATGAAAGCTTTCAGACTAAGAAGATAATCCGCCAAAGTGTATATTTTTGCATGCATGCATGTATGTATGTATGTATGTATGAAGATGGACGGGGTCCATACCGGTGGAACATTAGGATAATTGCTCGGGAAGAACATATCGAAGAAAAACAGACCATCATGTATGGAGTCCCTTCTGCTCCAATTATTGCAGCCCTCAAAATGTCCATTCTTGATTCGTACACTCTCACAAATACGGTATATGTTCTCAACAAACATATTTTAATTAACATTGATTGAATGACCCAACTATTCAAAGTTGTCGATAAATCTTTCAAAAAGGAAAAACATGACAGCAAAATTGCACATGCTGCAAATCAAAGCAATATATATAGTATGGAAAACTGCAAACCAAACAGAGAAATAACAAGAACTTACTTACCGGGTAAATCATTCTCAAGAATCCTCCACTCATCTTGTATTTTCTTGGCCCAACTTCTACTTGGCTGTAACAAAACATCATTAACAGGGACACTAAAGAGAAAAAAGATAACAAATTTGGACTGCGGAAAGCTAAAGCTAACCTGGTTCATTGCAAAAGCATTACTCTTAGAAAATGAGTGGTCTGAACAATCTTCAACGGTATCAAACTTTTTAAAAAGATCAAGTTTCTTCGAAATGTCATCGGGGTTTTCATTTATACTCTTAGAATTTGGATGGACCGGGTGAACTTGAAACTTTTCCAGTAGATGTTAAATCCTTTTGGATCCCCATAGAGGTCGGAAACGAAGGGTTAAAGGCTGTTGAATCAGAGAAAGGGAAACCTCCAGAGAAATATATATATATATATATTGTAACTCAATTATGATTGCTTCAATTTCTCAAAAAAAAAAGATTATTATTGCTTCAACATATATTATTCTACGTCAAATAATAAGATACTACACTACAAAAGTATTAGGTACCTTTATCCCCATGCAAAAACGAATTAATTTAGTTTAAATGAATGTTTTCACTGATTTGTAGAAGCCAAAAGAGTCGTAACAGACGAATAGTCTTCTGATATTCATTCAAATTTATTCATTTAATCTAATAATTGGAGTATTTCATTCACTCACATTAAGTTATTGGTAACTGACAGAAATTTTCTATTTTGATTTGTGTACCTTTTTTTTCTGAAAGAAGTTGGCCGCCGCATATGGAGGAGGGAGACGTAGTGGAAATCCCACCGCCGGTGGATTGGTGCTCCAAGCCTAAATCGAAAAAGAGAAAAGAGGTTATACAGTTCATTTTTTTCTTTTGGGCGGTCTTTATTTGCATCATATTATTATAATCAAACCTGTGCACTTCGCATTCTAACTTCCGATCATGGGAAAGTCGGTAATGTCACTGGTGCAAATGAGGGTTCCCTTTTCTCTTACATATCGAATCACTTATTTAGTATTTGCTGTAAATTTGTGTTGCTTTTGTGGGTTGCTATTTGATGATGAATTTGATTGTGAAGGTTACATATTTATGCTCGATTAATGATGTTTTTACTTGTAAGTACATGAATTAGTGTTCACAGTTTAGTGATTTACTAGTTATTGACTTGTTTTGTGTGTGAAAACTGAAAATCTGGGGTTGCTAAACAGGGTTAAGTTTTTCTGCTTCTTTAACGCACAAATTTTGCAGAAGGTGCTTAATAGTTTATTTTGTTGAATAAGAAAGCCTTAAGAATTTGCTCCCTTATCTTCCTTGGGTTGCAATTTTTGTATTTTAGTTGCCTTCCTAAACATTTTCTGTTTAAGAGGCCGTAAGTGCAGTGTTTGGAATCATCTTGTGCTTCTCATTGCAAGGTTCCATTGAATGAACTTGTTTTTGCTTTCCTTGCCATGGGAGTGTTACTTTTTATTGAACTAATACAAGCCATTTGTTAACAATATTTTTTAGGTTTTCTGCCCTGACATTATAGACGTTGATGATTATGAAGATTTTTCTGTCTCGGTTCTTGATTTTGGGAAGTCTGATCCAAGATTCAAAGGCAAGGTATATGTAAAATGTGATCTGGAAAGGTTTTTAATATGGCCAGAATATTCTTTTATTGTTCTTCTTGTTGGTATTGTATGAAGGTCAGAAATTAGGTAGAACGTTCTTTCTGAAAAGGATAACAAAAATTAAGTTCACTTTACTTTTGTGCGCATGTATTTTTTCCCGGAAATCCCTGTTCTTTTATGTCTTGTGACAAGCTTTGCCTGAACAACAACTTTAGGTTTATGATGATCCATACACATACTTAATAGCTGACACCGTGTCATTTTTTCAGCAAACTTTTGCCGATTTATCTCTTCACTCTAGTGTCGGGACTCATAATAATGTATCTGGAAATGATGTGAAGGTCACGGGGGAGAGTTACAAAGGATCTCAGTATTCAAAGGAAGCGTTCTATAACGACTTGATTTATGTAGATGATGATTATCTCATGGAGTATGCTCTCTTACAATCACACTTGGATGACTTTGATGTCCCTACTGGAATCGAGGTTTCAATACCTTGGGTTACAAATGTCAATGGAAATAACATGAACTCCTTCACGGGAAGTGTTAATAAACCAGCTGTCTCTGGCAGTGTGCAATTAAGTTCTTCAAATTATTTGGGAAGAAAAAGAGGAGCGCCTCAAGCATATGGCCTTCATGCAAATTCAGATTCTGGAAAGAAGCCTCTAGCACCCCACGAGCATGTTCTACACAGTATACAGCAGAATCAAACTTCTACTGCTTATAATACATTCTCCAAGGCTTCGATGCCTCTAGCACCCCACGAGCAACATTTACACAGTTTACAGAACCAGATTTCTACGGCTGCAAATAATTTTCCCAAGGCTTCGATGCCTACTGGAAAAGTTTCAAGTTCACTTGGTCCATCCAGTTCTAAGAGTGTAAATGAAAACCCTGATGTCAATTTGAAGAAACTTGATCTTTTTAAAAAGTTTGATACCGTTGAAGATTGTTCAGACCACTCCTTTTCTGAGAGTAATGCTTTTGAAATGAACCGGGTTAGCTTTAGCTTTCTGCAGTCCAAATTTGTTATCTTTTTCTCTTTAGTGTCACTGTTAATGATGTTCTGTTACAGCCATCTAGAAGTTGGGCCAAGAAAATACAAGATGAATGGAGGATTCTTGAGAATGATTTACCCGGTAAGTAAGTTCTTGTTATTTGTCTGTTTGCTTTGCAGTTTTCCATACTATATATTGCTCTGATTTGCAGCGTGTGCAATTCTATTGTCACGTTTTTCTTTTTTGAAAGATTTATCGATAACTTTTAAAAGTTGGGTCCTTCAATCGATGTTAAAATATGTTTGTTGAGAACAGATACAATATTTGTGAGAGTGTACGAATCAAGAATGGACCTTTTGAGGGCTGCAATAATTGGAGCAGAAGGGACTCCATACCATGATGGCCTCTTTTTCTTCGATATATTCTTCCCAAGCGATTATCCTAATGTTCCACCGGTATGGACCCCATCTGTCTCCATACATGCATACATATACACTTTGAAAGATTATCTTCTTAGTCTTAAAGCTTTCATTTGCACATAATCATAAAGGCTAATCTGTTGTTTACAGCAAGTGAATTACCACTCAGGTGGTCTTTGTATCAATCCGAATTTATACGATTGCGGATATGTATGCCTCAGTCTTCTCAATACCTGGAACGGTAATGGAAAAGAAATGTGGATCCCAGGCGAATCAACGATTTTACAAGTTTTGGTTTCTATTCAGGGTCTGATTTTGAATGAAAAACCTTATTTTAACGAGCCTGGATATGAGTTCGACAGTGGTACAGTTGAAGGGGAAGAATATTCGCTCGATTACAATGAAAAGACTTTGATTTATTCTCTTAAAACAATGGTTTATAGCATCAGAAAGCCACCTAAGGTGATGCAACTTTTTCTTTTTAGAATAGCGTAAGTCTTTGATCGTCTCTTTACACTAATTTAATGTTTTTTTTTTCACCTACAGCACTTTGAAGATTTAGTTGTTGGGCATTTTTCCAAGCGTGCGCATGATATATTGGTGGCGTGTAGGGCATATAAGAATGGATCTCAGGTGGGGTCAGTCGTCGTCAAAGGGGGCGTTGAAAGTGTAAATAATAAGGGTAAAAAGGGTAATTCGAAGTTCTCAAGAAAAAAAGAGAGGGTAATTCGCAGAGTTTTAAGAATGAATTGGCAGGGGCTTTGAAGACACTTGTGAAGGCATTTGCTCAAGTTGGTGTGAAAGATTGTGACAGATTTCTTTATTGAGAGATAGCTGAGAATGTAGCGGAGTCTTTTATATGTATAGAGCTTTGTTTCTGCATCCTGCATTGCTTTTATATAGATGAGGGAGATGTAAAGGGCTTTTTTGGAATTTTAGAACTTGTTTGGCAGTCCTAAGTAAAATGTGCAGGTTTTTTTTTTTTTTTGGACGTACCATACTCCTTGATTGGATAACTGGTGTCTAGGATTTTAGACTGGGGAATTCTGTTTTGCAAATTTTACAAGGTAATTTGAATGTCTTATTATCATCTCTAGTTTTATTGTTAAACTCGTATATTTGAGAATAATGTTATTGTCATCATAACTATATTCTGACACAACAAATTTCAAAACGTAAACGATCGTAGCAGTTAGACCTTTCTTTATATAGAATGTAGCAGCGAGACCTTTCATACGAAGTCCACAACCAGATAGTATCGTAACATTTGTTGTGTCAGTGGGATATCATTTGGTGTTGGTATAAATAATCTTGGAGTTGCTCTGTAGTCCATTCGGTTTGGAAGATGATTAGATTAGTGGGATGCCGTCGATCAAATGGGACGACAATGTGTCAGTCCATTTGTTAGCTAGAGAAAATCTTCATTTTATAGGATATGTGAAATGACGACCCCTCGACCATCAATTAAAATGACGACCACTCGACCATCTTTTCCTTTCACCTTAATTAGAAAATGCTGATTCATTATTTTCACGTACAATGCTGATTCATTATTTTCACGTCATGAATTTGCTATTGTACATTGACCAATAAAAAAAGGAAAACATATGTTCTTTGTTCTACTATTTTTCGTAGTATTCTGGTTTTCTTTAAGAATATATGTGTCAAGTGTAATGAATAGTAACTATTGACAATAAATATGTGGTGAGAAATGAATAGTTTTGTTCTGTCAAATAGGATTAGACATTTGAAATCTTTTCAACTTCCCGCGAAAAGATAAGGTTAAAATTCATTGATCCATTTTTTTCTTGAGCGTTTAATTTTCCTGTTGTGTACTTCCTTCGTTTCAATTTATGAGGGCATTGTCAAAATCACGCATATTAAGGATGTGAGTTGATGCATTAACTTTTACGATCAAATGACTAATTAGTCCTTGGATATAATTAATGCGACATTGGTTTTTATATCTTCTAATTTAATAAATAAAGGTAAATAAAAAAAAACACAATAAACGTTGCATTGGAAATTGTACTGCCTAACATAATATGAAACAAAACATATTGGAAACAACCTTAATTATTGTGGAACGGAAGGAGTAAACAATTTCCGCATGGTTTTAAAAGGGTTTTCTTTCCTCATGTTACATAGAACCATTCCATGTTTGTTTACATGTGTCTATATTTTGGAGTAGTTGAAGCTTACGAAGGTAAACATTAGTTGAAAAAAGACTTCTGATCGGCAGGAATTTCGGCAGTGAAAAAGAAATTCGAGTTTATTTTGAGCAAGTATTGTTTACTTCAGTAGCATTTCTGTTGATAACAGAAGAAATTCTTCATTTGATTTGTTCATCCTCAATTCTATATTTACTTTTAGGAGTTTGAACATTTATCATTTTGTAAGTATCGTAGGCTTACAATTGCAATGATGGTACATCCGGTAGCATGGAGTTTGCCACCCTCTGGTTGTCTGAAGTGCAACACGGAAGCGTCAGTGGCAAAAGCCGGGGCAGGCAGGCATTGGTTTGATTTTTCGAGACAATGTTGGATCGATAATAGCGCCCTTCTCCTTTCATCATGACCCGGGCATAAGTCCCGTGATTTTGGAGACGAAGGCTATTCTCTAGGCACTTCAAGAGGTCTCACTGTCTGGGGTTTCTGTCGATAATCATAGAGAGTGATTGCTTGCTATGTGTCCAAGCTTCATCATCGGTAGGGAATGATTGCTCGGTCCAGGGATGCATTGCTCGGGGATGCTTTTTCCTGGCGTCGTCTTTTTTTTTCCCGCTTAGTTTTTCGTTTGTTAAGCACACAAGCAATGTGCTAGCGCATTTACTATAGCTAGACATGGTTTATCTTCTAATGTTGCTACTTCGTGGGGTACACGACTCCTCCGGATGATGTAATCTCCGTCTCTCTTGCGGATTTGAATTAATAATATTGAAGTTCTTTTTTTTATTTTAAAAAGTATCATAGGCAATCTTGCTTTTTTTTTTGTTGTTGTTTTTGTATGTTATTTATGTTGAATTTAAAAGAAAGGATGTCTTGGATAACAATAAGTATTAATCAGTTTGTTGCCTCTTTGCCAAAGCCTACCAGGCAAGAGTAGGAAGAGCCAATACCCGAGGATATCAAAATGATTCTTGATGATGCACAAAGGAGTGTTGATCAACATGGTAGTGAACTCAATCGAAGCAAGCTCCAAGTTCCATCATTTTGAGTTTCAAGAGATTTCATCTTTTACTTTGAATCTACTAAGTATTTTAGAAAGAGAAAACCATTTTTTCCCAACTACAAAGTGGAGTCCTATTTCATGAACTAACTTAATGTTTCTTTTTATTTCATTTAAGCATTCTTAAATATAGTAGATTAAGGTATTAAGTAAAGTATAATTTTATCAAAACGGGTTTAAAGACGTTATAGGCTCTAAAGCCCTCACGGAAGCCTTACTACTTTAGGAAATAATAAAGTTATTTAATCATATTAAGTTACGCTTAGCAACAATGGGGCACGAAGCCGCATTCCAATATACTATTGGTATGCTCTGCTGATTTAATTGAATAAAAGTAACGTTTATCCTCAAAAAAATTACGCTTAGTTTTTCATTTAATCTAATCAAATGATAAGTCCACTCTTCTTCCTATTTACTGATTTATTACTTAAAAAGACACTTTAATTCATCATGAAGGGTCCGATGGCATGCATATATTTTTTTTATTTTTTATTTTTTTATTTAGAAAACGATCAAACTTTTATTGCATGGCATGCATTTTATTTATATGGTACTACATTCGTCCTAAAATATAAATTCGTTTAGCTTTTTTTTGTTTTGTCTATCTATAATGTAAGTTCATTTAAATAACCAAGAAAATATTTATTACATTTTTCTTCTTTTACCCCTCATTTATTATCTACTTACACACTTTTCACTACATTGCATTAATAATAATCAAATGTTATTTTAGACTTTTCTATCAAAATTAATGACACATAACCAATTTTCTTAATCTATGAAAAAAAAAAACCCAAATAGATCGATTTACATTTTGAGACGGATGTAGTAGGTTTCTCTAAATGCACTATAAAATGTACCGCTTGCGTAATTCTGGTTATTCATAAGCTATTTGGGAGCAATTATTGGTTGCTTCCACCGACTTGTAATCCTTCTTGTCGCGTATATCACCAAAAATATGTCGTCTTCTTGTAAAAGAAGGAAATATCTTTTCATACGGCTATTTATCTTATTACACAGTAATTGATTTTCAGTTTTACCCTTAAAAATTTTCATTTACGCGCATACATTCTGACCGGAGTTCGGTCACAATATGAAACATTATACCTACCCAAATATGGTCAGAACAATTTAGTTTATTCTGATCCGGACGTGGTCAGGAAAACATTACATGTTTGGCCTCTAAAATGGTTCGATACGTTTCTGAAATTTTCATAGCGCCGTGGTTATATTCTGACTTGAAATAAGTTTATACCTACCCAAATGTTGTCAAAACAATTTAGCTTATTTTGACCTGAACGTGGTCAGAAAAAATTACATGTTCGGCCTTTAAAATGGTCTGATACATTTTCAAAATTTTAATAGCGCCGTGGTTATATTCTGACTTGAAATATGAGCGAAAAACGTAAATTTTTTGCCCGTAAAATGGTATGTATTGTTTCAAGCATACATAGCATTTTATCTTTATTCATACCAAACACTGGTTGGGAAAACATATTCTTGCCTATAACATAGTCTGAATAATATATAATTTTTGACTCATTTAAGGTCAGAATGATATGCATGTAAATGTCAAAACGAAACTTCTCTTATCTTTGGTATGTGTAAAATATGTTTAGTGTGAAAAGACACTCCCTAAAAAAACATGTCTTTAAAATGATTTGAGGAGTTTTGATGCACACGTACGAGTGATATAATTGGAATTTGAACATGGTATTGACCAAAAAAAAAATAAAAAATTGGACATGGTACTATGGTAGGTTGCTCAGTTTATCATTATTTTAATACTTATATCTAGTACGTTTAAATTATCCTTATTTCAGTGCTTATATTATCTCTACTACATCGAAATTATCGCCAAATATCTTTATTTCAATATGAATTTACAAAATATACTCATACGCTATGATTATTGTTTAAAAATGTCATTTTTTATGTTTACCCTAAACTTTTAAGGGCTAATTATTTAAAAGGACTGATTTTCAACTTATTAGGGGTAATAGGACACTCCGAAATCTTATTTAGTTATAAGGACATTCTAATTTTAAAAGGAATATTTTGATCTAAAACTCGGATCATCATAATTTTTTCACTAAAATTCATATTTTTTCGTCTTCTTTATTCTAAAATCAAATTTTATATTTTTCCGAATACATTTCAAAAATCAATTTTTTTCTTCATAAAAATCGACGTGGCGTATTGATCACCGTCATACATTGACAACCGACATCCATTAACCACCCCGATGCAATGACCGCCGCGATTCATTGAATACCATGATGTATTGACCGCCGCGATCCATTGACAACTTTGATCAGTGGCATCTCATTGTATAAGTCATCAATGTCCATCCGCATCCAAATCAATGTCCATGCGCATCGACATCAATGCCACCGCATAAGTCAACAATGTCATGCATCGACATCAATGCCATCGCATAAGTCATCAATGCCATTTCGCATAATCAAGAATGTCACTGCATAAGAAAAAAAAAAAAGAAAAAAGAAAAAAAAGGAACGACAGCAGGTTTTTATTTTATTTTTATTTTTAAATTCATCATATTTATAAACGTCATATATTTTGATTTAAAACTCGGATCATCATAATTTTTCACTAAAATTCATATTTTTCGTCTTCTTTATTCTAAAATCAAATTTGATATTTTTCCGAATAAATTTCATAAATCAATTTTTTTCTTCATAAAAATCTACGTGGCGTATTCATCACCATCATACATTGACCATCTACCCCGATGTATTGACCATCGGGATCCATTAACCACCCCGATGCAATGACCGCCGCGATTCATTGAATACAATGATGTATTGACCACCGCGATCCATTGACAACCTTGATCGCTGACATCTCATTGTATAAGTCATCAATGTCATTGCATCGTACATCAATGTCACCGCATCCGACATCAATGTCACCGCATCGACATCAATGTCACCGCATCGTACATCAATGTCCACCGCATAAGTCATCAATGTCCATTGCGCATGCCCCGGACCACCAAGATGATCATATAGGGCACTCTTGTCAATCTCTTGATGATGGTAACTCTTGCACACATAGTAAAACACACTTTACACTAATAGGCCGGCCATTAACTATCACCAAGAACCCAACCAAAAATCCACCAACCATAATTGTTGTAAGCACACCATGATTATCCCCACCATTAACCACAACTGATGAGAATATAGTGTGATTAGTCCACAAATAGCCATATACACAAAAACAAGGTCGAAAGCTATCATGGTCCTGTCCTTTAACAATTGATAGCTCTTTTTCATAGTTGCAAGCTCAAAAACCGGCTCCAATATAAAACCACGCTAGCCAAATGCCATAAAGCACTTATATCAACCCGCAACCCAAGAAACGGGACAAAGACAACCATAAGAGAAAAGAAAAACAACCCCAAACTATGAGTATCCACATCTATTATAAGCGGACCGAAACCCAAAAAAGACTTAATTGTAAGCCACCATGGTGAGTGAAACCCATAAGAAGGTAATAAAAAGCCTCCTAGATCGTACTTGTCTTTGCGAAAGCAAAAGGGACTATATCATCTATTATAAGCACCCAAATACACTCGTCAACTAATTAGTAAAACACAATCTATGAATGCTCGAATGTTTCTCCTGACGTGTTATTGTGTCACTGCTTCAGACATCAATGTCACTGCATAAGTCGTCAATGTCACTGCATCAAACATCAATGTCACTGCATAAGTTGTCAATGTCCCTGCATCAGACATCAATGTCACTGCATAAGTCATCAATGTCCCTGCATCAGACATCAATGTCACTGCATAAGTCAACAATGTCCCTGCATCAGTCATCAATGTCACTCCATCAAGTAGCATGTAAATCAGAAAAATATTTCTTAATTCGGTAGTTCTTGAGCTTACACTTGTTTGTCAAAATGCATATAAACACAGGGGAGACCGTAAGTAAATGAGGATCATCTTTTTTTCTTTTAGAAATACATACATATATATACACATGTATAAACAAGAATCGTACACAAGATCGATGTACATCAAACATATCAAATTTCCAAAGAAAGAATCAAATCGAAGTACTCGGTATCACTTAAAACCAGACTCATATAATTGTTCTATACTCAAATCAACTACTTCAAACTCGTTAATATCATCAAATTTTGACAAAATTCATTCACATTCATCATTTACCGTATGCTTTTCTTTTTTGAAATATACAAAAAGGTTTCTTTCTAATTAGTTATCATCACTCCAAACGTCATCTCCATCATTCCATGTTTTGCTTCATTTGTATCATCAAAAAGGTCTTAATTCAGGTTCTTTATGGGCATAAGTATATTTTCCATTGTAAGTTTAATTGATATAGTAGTTAAAATAAGAAGAAGAAAAAATCCAATTAAATCAGCAGTAAAAACATGATTAAAGTAAAAAAAAAAATACATATCATCAGCTGAATATTAAAGTAGAAGGGAAGATGAGCCTGGAGCAAAACTGCAAATTTCCGGAAGATTTTCTTTCAAGCATGGCAGATGTCATCACTTGACAAAGTGTATATATATTCTTTGGTAAATTGGCAGTAACAAATATCAGGCCAACAGACAAGTGTTCTACCTGTGAAAACCCCTGTCAACCCCTCTCTCCTCCTCCTCCTCCTCCGTCACCTCCTCCACCATCTCCTTGCCCACCACCACCTTCACCTCCACCACCACCGCCTCCGTCACCACCGGCTTGTCCTCCACCTCCTTCTCCTCCTCCTCCGTCTAGCTGTGATTGTCCACCATCACCTTCTGGTCCCGTTTACCCCTCTCTGCCGCCGATAGATTCCGATTTGTATCCCATCCAAGCTCCGCCGGTGTTTGCGGAAGTGGTTGCAGAGACGACGATAGAACAAATTGGAAATTGAAGCAGCTTGATATCTCAATGCCTTTGGAAATATAGGAAAACAAAAAAAAATAAATTAGAACGTCCTTATAACCGAATAAGTTTTTTGAGTGTCCTAAATAATCATTAAGTCTCTAACGACGGCCTTATAACTAATATCCACAACTTTGAATAATGGTTCGTTACATTGGCTCATAATTGAGAATGTGGAGGAATAAAGGTGTATTAATCCGATTTTGCGGATTGAACTCTGTACTCTTGAGGAATTCCCAATGAAAGTATCAAACTTGAAGCAGCACATTTAGATTTTGAGTCAAAATAGGAATCTCTTCATATTCTTCCGTGTTCGTTGATCAGTCCCAGAGGAAAAAGATTGGAGCAAGGAGGAGAAAAAAAGTTTTTTTTTTTTTTTTAATTTTTTTTTTATTATTTTTCTCCTTGGGAAACGACCATGTCTCTGGGGTATGCAGAGAAGCTTTCATATATTGAAGATGTGGGCAAGGTTGGCATGACTGAATTTTTCGATCCTCCTCTCATTTTGCTGGAAAAAGTGAGTTTATTTTTCACCATCTTATCTTTTTTGTTTTTTTTTTCGTTTTTTTTTTCCTGTCATGTTTGTTCTGATCATCGCTTTTTAGTATCAGTTATGCATTCAAGATAACAGTTTCATGCCCTTTGCATAAATTTAGTTCGTTTTAATTGTAAAATTTTCGTCGGAGAACACTTCTTGCTGTTTGATTTTTTTAATAATTGTCCTGATGGGATCTGCTACGTGGGCTCTGGCATTGGGGTTGAATGGCTGTAAGGCTCATATTTTCTGGGATCCATTATTGGCATCATTGCGTTTTTAAGTAATGCACCACGCTGCTTGCACACCACACCGAATTGACTTTCGGGTAGTCGATTATTGATTCAAAAATCGATATCCCGAAGGTCGATTGTGATGATCAACCTTTTTGAAGTCGATTCTTGAGTCAAGAATCGATTTCCTCAAGGTTGATTTGGTGCGGTGCCCTTGGTATGTGGTGGTGCGTTAACTTCGGAGTGGTCCAAATAAAGTCTGCCATTTTTTTTTCCTTTCCTTTTTGTGTTTGTTGAGTAGGTGAGGTTTGATTTTCGTTGAAATTGATTTGGGAAACGTGGCTCATACGGCTGAAGTTATTCCTTGAACTTTTAATCTGGTTGCCATGTTTGAGGATCGTTTTTCTGTGGTGTTTAGTCATTTAAGTAGTTAAAGATGTTGAATTTACCTTGTTTCTGTGTAATTGAAATGGAAGCTCATAAAAATTTACAATTGTGGTTGCCCGTGATTGCCTTTTTTGATCAACTTTCTTCTAGTGACTATTGCTTGTGGTGTTTCTCCTAGCTTTAAGTTTGTATATGTGTCTTTCAAGTTCCGGCTAATCAAGTGTATTTTGCAATCTTTCACAGTCTGCTTTTTGTCAATCTATTTACATTCTTGTTAGGATTTGATGCTTGTGTAAATATTCATGCATCATGATCTTTATATTTAGGATCAATCCGTATAGAATGTATTATAGAATCTTGCTATTGTACTTGGCAACACCTGATCGTACTTTTACTGAAGTGTTCTGCATCATGGACTTAGCCTTATCAACACAAGCAGCATTGTTCATGATTACTTCCTTTTGTGGCATATGATGTTTGATGCTTGTGTCGTCTAAAGTGTTTTTCCTTTCTGATTAGGGTAATGATGAACTTGATTATTAATACTATTTTTTTTTTTTTTTGGGAGATTCAGCTTGCTGTTTTTTTCATTACCTCTTATTTTTCTGTTTTTCGGAATTGCAGATCAAACAACTAGCTGGTATGTTAGAAAAGGTACAAGCTGGAAAGAGTTCTCTTTTATTGATGTCTAATTGGCTATATGAGCAGCTTTTCATTAATTGTAATCGTGTTGTTTTATATGCAGACTAAGCACTTAGTAGTGTTTACAGGAGCAGGTATCTCTACCTCATGTGGTATACCCGACTTTCGCGGTCCCAAGGGAATTTGGACTCTCCAGGTAAGTAAGGCAATAAGAAAAAACGCGTCTTCCGCCTATCAAACACAAGTATAGAAATTCGCATTTTTTAATTCCGCTACATCATTTAGGGACAGACGAATATTTTCACTTCCATTTTCTCTGCTACTGAACCATGCGTATTATCCATTTGTTACTCTTTGGAAAATGTGTTCATTTCTCTTTAACTTGACAAAATTTCTTCTTACACAATCATCTTGATGTTGCTTGATATAGCCAGAAAAATGCATGCACTTATGATCATTGTGCACTGATATGCAGAAGGAAGGTAAAGCCGTACCAGAAGCATCACTTCCATTTCATCGTGCAAAGCCAAGCATGACTCACATGGCATTGGTTCAGTTAGAAAGGGCTGGTATTTTAAAGTTTGTCATTAGCCAGGTAATGCTTTGCTGCCATGCATGACTCATACACATATATATAAGTATACGTATTACGTACATATACATGTTGAAATATATGATCAAACCACTGGATTAGCATTATAACCCTTGTATTAATCTTCTTAACCCAGTTTTCTGGTTAGTTTAGTCCCTAACTAAAGCTGTCTGTTTTTACTATTTTCTAGCCGCTGCATCTTGCAACTAGCCGTTGTAAAAGTAGATTGTATATATGTTTGTAATTCATATCGTACCCGATAAGATTATTGAATAAAATTCTCCTTTCCTCAGCTCTAAATCCTCCTCTCTAAGTTCTATACTATTATACAAATACATACAATATATATATATATATATATATATATATATATATGCAATTGTGTATGTCTATGTATATGCATGTAGTGATGTCAAAATATAGATTGTATACACACTCTGACTTGATACCGGGTTTCTACTGGTATATAAGGTAGCCCCCCTCCATTTTGGGAAACTTTGGTTGATGATTGTCGTTATCTGTTTGAAGCATTTTTGTGCTCATGCTGAATGTTACTTCTACAATTTTATATGTCCTTACAGATAGTTAATTCATGTTAGGTTAGCATAGTCATCACTCATCAGGTGCATACTAATTCTTCCTTGTCAATATGCCAGAATGTTGATGGCCTGCATCTTCGTTCTGGGATTCCGAGGGACAAACTTGCTGAATTACATGGGGATTCTTTCATGGAAATATGCCCTTCGTGTGGGATAGAGTAAGATGAGATTCTATATTCCATATTTGTACTATGAGATTTTCACCTTGTTTTCTGATGTTACTTTGAATAGTGAACTTTCTGTTAACCATTTTTTTCTGAGTTTCTTATGATGTTGAGTTAGTGATTTTCTTGCTGAAGGTATTTTAGAGATTTTGAAGTGGAAACTATTGGACTAAAAGAAACTTCACGGCATTGCACCCGTAAAGATTGTGGTGCTAAACTGAGAGACACAGTGCTTGATTGGGAGGTAGTTGCTTAGACGCACTAGTAAATTTTCCGTTTCACTTTTATGCATAAGTGAAAACTTTCACTCGTAATTAGTTCAACGAGCTCCGTAAAAGATTAACCATGTAGACTACATAGTTGTTTAATAGTGTCAGCCCAATTGTAAACCAGAAATGGTTAACCATATATAACATCGTGACATTATGAATATTGTCATTATTTTTAAGTGGTTCTAAAAGATTTTTGATGCAATCCTCTCTTACCCTCATACAGGATGCTTTGCCCGTAAAAGAGATGAATCTAGCAGAAACGCACTGCAAAATGGCTGATCTTGTTCTTTGTCTGGGGACTAGGTAATAACAGGCTGCTGTGTTGTTTTTGCAGCTTACTACTTACATTTTATAAGACTGTTTCTGGAATTTTCCTCCCCGTATTCTTGAGTACTTCTATAGTAATTGGTTCTTTCTTCCCCAACATTATAAGAATGCAATGCCACCCTACAGTGCTAGTTTTCTCCTTTCTCTGAAGCTATTCTTCATTCAACATTAGCAATAAATTCACATGCCACCATTTTCTTGCTTTTTGGCCTCTAGCTGCCGGGTGGCAGGTGAAAGTCGCCTTGATTTATCATACTCTACAATATCTTTATTATGTGCAGCCTGCAAATCACTCCTGCTTGTAATTTACCCCTAAAATGTCTCCGCGGTGGGGGAAAGATTGTAATTGTGAATCTTCAGGTATTTGCCTTTTCCCCTCCTCTAATACATCGTTTTCACCGTTAATATGAACTGATTGCAGCTTGATTTTAATGCTCATTAATACCAGTGAGATTAATGATCTCACAGAAAACTCCCAAGGATAATAAAGCAAGTTTGGTGATCCATGGGCTTGTAGATAAGGTACTTGCTGTTTTTCTAGATGCTGTGTTACTCCCTTTTTGACCCAACTCATCTTTTGACAATCTTTATACCATTTTTTCGTTTTTATTTATTATCATTATTACTATTTCTTGCCTGTCTTGTGTCTATTTATGCCTTAATGTATCTTGAAATTGGTTCAAGATTGTAGATACTTAAAGACTAGTTGAATGTAAAAAACCCTCAAAGCAACCTCTTGTTGCTCTTCCCACATATTTTTGGGGAACATTCATAATATGGTTATATTGCAGTGGTTCTATGCTGTATTTATCTAAGGCATATGAAGGCATTTTGGGTCGTTTTTGTTTCATGATTCATGCACTTTTATCCTCAATGTTTCATCTTGGCACTTTTACCCATCCACGTGTCGAACAAGATATGCTCCAACCAATAACAATTTGGCACGTGGAAAAAATGAACCGAAAAGGTAAATACCGCTTAGATGAGGGGTAAAAGTGCCAAGATGAAACATTGGGGGGATAGAAATGCAAAAATCTTGAAACAAAAGGGACCAAAATTGTGTTTGCATTTTTGTCTTATGAACTTTTAAGTTAGTACTGATAACGAAAACTACGATAGACTTGCTCTTCATTTTCGCATAGAACAGCGGGTTTGTGTATCACTTTGATCACTCTGAGTTTAAGACTGCCTCCTGAAAAAAATGAATCTTTTCATGAAGAAAAAAAATTAGAGCAACTTGTAGGGTCTATGATGTCTAAACGCGTGTAAATTAGTGTCATTCATCATAATTTCCTTTCTCTTAATGTTTCAATGTTATACACATGAAAGGTGATTGCCGGAGCCATGGACCTGCTCAATTTCCGCATCCCTCCATTTGTTAGAATAGATCTCCTTCAAACAGTTTTGACTCAGGCCTTAAGTCTAGGTAAATATACCACATCTTCATTGAACTTTTCCGTTCTGTATTTCCTTTGTATACTGTTATTTTTTGAACTGTTGTTTTCGTTCTCTGTTTCTGGTGTATGTTGTCTTTTTCTGTTTGCTTTATCACAGTTTTGACTCCTCCTATTAAATTTTGTTTGATAACTGTTAATATAGTTTCTGCCTTTTTTAAATTTTCGATCAATTTCTACGCAAAGTTTTCTGATTTAGCAGATAAGAAGTTTATCAATTGGAACCTCAGAGTTGCAAGTGTTCATGGGAGTAGAGCTCCGCTAGCTTTTATAAAATCCGTTGAGGTATTCTTGAATCTGATGATTATTACTTTAACTCATAAGGCAATCTGATGATTTTGCAGTAGTGGTGATTTAAATTCAACCTGTTTTTTTTTTGGGATTTCAAGTTTTAAGATAGACGTCGATTTTATTTTGTTAAAGTTGTAGACTTGTAGTAACTTCATTGTGGTGAAACCCTAGGTTCACATCTCAGAACATCAGAACATGAAACCCGCTGTTCTATGTGAGCAACCTTTCAATCTGAAAAGGTTCTTTTCTATTCCCTATTTCTCTTGGTATCTGCATCTAATCCCTTCTGCTGGAAGATTTTGTGCGTATTTCGAGCCCTTTGCATAATAATCATAGGGATAAAGACACTTCTTTTGCTCCGATTTTGTTTCACGATTTTTTTGAATTTTCTATCCCCTGTGTTTGAACTTGTCATTTGTATTTTCTTTGGCTATTATTAGGAGGACAGCAAGAACTTCGAATTCCTTTGATTTGATCCTAAAGTTGAACTTCAGTGAAGGGTGCAAATGTTCATCCACTCAGATCAAGATTCCAGTCGATTTTACGGTGAGAATGTTCATCAGAAACCAAACCGAACTATACAAAAACCGAAGCAATACAAACCATTTGTTTCATAGTGGTTTAGTTTGGGTTCCTTTTTTTCCAAACCAAACCGACTTATCGATCTGAACCAACCCAAACTTGCCCCTAGCATATTCACTATCTTACGTACTAAAATATCAATTTTACAGAATCTCTATTTGAAATGAATTAAAATGTTTGCAACTCATAATGTATATTTTGAGTGAACCTAAATGATTTAGATCAGTATATCCTAGTCAATAATTTCTTTTTTTGATGGGACCTTGTCAATAATACCTTTTTTTTTTTTAAGGGGCTTGCTGATTCTTTTGAGGGTGATAAAGACTCCATCTTTCAGAGCTTGAGAACACGAGCTATGGAGGATCCGGGTTGCGGTCAGACTGATATTATCGAGAAAAGGGCAATCTTGGTACCCAAAAGTGATATCACGGTCCATGCGATTGTCACCAACGTTGTTGATTACGGAAGTTATTATGTATCAAAAGAAACTCATCACTGGATTCCCAGAAGAAAACGATCAAAACGCACTAAAAAGGTTTTTTAGGCCGTAGAAATCACTGGAAGTTGCTGACGGAACGGTGTCTTTTTTGGCACCAATATATTCATGCAGGACTGAGTGAATTTTGATAGTTTGCACACACAGTCTGCTGAAGAAAGCCTTTGTTTATAATACTGATGAAATTTGGTGTATATTCACTTTGAAATGACAGTCTTTCTAGGTTTCTATCTCTCATTATAAGCCCTTTTAGAAGACAATGAAAATATTTATTACATTTTTCTCATCTTCAGGATCAATTTTCCATAAAGAAATTATTACACATCATTAGTTTTTTTTTTATACTTATAGCATTTGCAGTAGAATAAGAAAAATCTCTAAAAGTAATCATCTTCTCCAAGTCGTAAATGAGTGATTTTGGCAGCAAAAAGCACCGCAGCAATATAATTGTCCATTTGAGAATGTGTTAAACCTCGATAAATGAATATTCGATAAATAAATACCTTGTCAAATGAATAATTTTTTCCGGTCTCGACTTAGGCAAATGAGCTTAAAATAATGTTTGATAAATTAATAACTTCGCTAAAAGAATATTTTTTTATGGACCCGAGGGTATATATTTATCGATGTTTAACCGTATAATGAAGCAACACGCACGGTAACGGGGAAGACGCTCGAGCATTGAGAAAATAAAAAAGAAGATATTTCGGTAGATCATTTTTTAATCCGATTTGAATACAAATTACGGGTAAATTTAAGTTATGATATTTATTGTCTTATAAAAGTTTTTTTTTTAGATTTAGCGATAAATGTTAGATATTTAATTGTTAGAGTTTTTTCCAATCATGACGTTTTCTTCGTAGAAGTAATTTCTCTTATTGTTTCCTCATAGATTATTCATAGAACTCAAGGTTAATTGATGTTCAATTTGTAATTCGACTCGTTCTTAGAGTAAAGAGTCTTCTTATCAAAATGTTACGTTTTTAGTTTACTTGGTTTTGAATATTGTTCATGAAACCATACATGACTATACCTAGCCGGGTATCTGCTAAAGTGTTTTTAAGACGTTATTTTGTTTTCTAGTTACTTTCCTGTAAACTATTTTAGGCGCTTTTTGTTACGAGTACTGGATATATGATTAGAGTTCGGCGTTGTTATAACTTTTGGATGTTCTCGTAGGTTAGATATGGATTTTAACGAGAAATCTATGTGCTTTGTGTGTTATTTACGTGTTTATGGTTAGTTACTTTGCAATGTATTACAAGAATACCGTGATCCAGACCCACGTCGGATGTATGATTAGTCGCATTACTCATGTCGTTCTCAAGACGATGTATTATGAGAGTACCGAGACCCAGACTCACGTTGGATGTATGACTAGTCGTATTACCCGTGCTACAACATGTCCTCATGCTCAATAAGAAACAAGACAGAACAGTACATACATACATGTTAGTGAGAAAAAGGAACAAGACAGACAAAGACACGGATATGTTTCAGTTAGTAGACAAGTAAAATATGAATTAATAGATATCTTATTAAAGTTTGATCGGCAGGCAAAATATGGTAAGTAATTAATGAAATGAATAAGTATGTGTCAGATGAATTGAACGTAGCTATTAGGTCATGCTTTCGATGCACGGTTCAAGATGGGTTTTAGAGTAGTTTTCCTTATGTTTCCAGTTATGCTTTTAAAGGTATTTTATGTATTTTCAATTGTTTTGTTTACACAGATGAAGTATATTAATGTCATGTCTTCAGGCATCCGACAAATATTAATATCTATTTTTATCTTTTTTCTCCTTACTAGGCAGTTGAAACCTCACTTCTTTATTTGGAATAAAAGACATGCAGGTCAAAGACGAGTTGGACGAATGAGCATGAAGAGCAAGTTTATGAATGGAGCTATGGAGTTCGTTGTGTATCAGCAATCAGGGCCGGCCCTCGCTTTTATTAGGCTTAAGACCAAGTCCTCGAATTTGGCCTTTTAGTTGAAATTGTTTTTTTTTTTAAAACATACTTATTGTTAGATATTTTTTCATAAATAAATATTTTGGTTATCGTTTGCATACGAGTTGCCGTACGAATTAATGTTATCGCAACGAAACGGGGTTCGACTTGTTTTTGGGGAGAAAAAAAAAATATGTTAAGCGCCTCTGTTTGATATGTTTTTTGTTTTTGTTTTTTTATTTGATTTTTTCTTTTCATTAAAGGTATTTAGGTCTATCTACCTAATTTTTATCCTTATAACAAAGTATTTGTTTTGAATGTCATTTTTACATAATCAAATCCAATATGCGTCATTTTCAATAAATGTCCTTAAAAAAAATAGGTTTTTGTCAGGAAGGACAAATTAATAAATAAAACAGGATGCAAGAATACTGATAATTAATCAGGACAAAACATGTGTAAATTTCCCAAAACACCCCTTTTCTATCTATCTATAAAATAAAAACCCTCCTTCCAAAAAAAAGGCATCAGTGTTCAAAAACAAAATTGATGGCCGCCGGAAGTTGCAAACAAAACCCTAGCCGCATCCACGTCTCTATGAAAGACGAATTCAAATATATTCTTCCGTAAACGGATCGCAGAGAAACACACCCCCATGACTTCCGAAGTGCCGCCTTCAATCCCTGCACATCGACATCTTTGACGGCAAGAAGTTTACCGATCAAACAAGAACGCCGATAACCTGCCTCGTTGTCCGCCCCTATGATTATGACTGCTCGGGCCTTCTCTTGTGACGTGAGGGATAACGACTGCATCATATTGTTAAGCACCTCTCTCTTCTCGTCTCTGGGGCCATGTGCACCGGCGAAGGAGTTAACGGCGGCCATGGTTTCTAGAGAAGCAGACTGTATTTTTTTTTTTTGAAAAAGTTTAGGGTTTAGGGTTGTTACTATTAATTTTTTAACATTACTACATTTTTTTATGTAACTTTATCTATTTTATGGGTTACTACTTGTTTATTGGCCGTTACTACATTTTATGGTGTTACTACTTGTCTTTTGGTTGTTACTACTTGTTTATTGGCTTACTACTTTTTCATTGGATGTTACTACATTTTATGGGCTGTTACTACTTGTTTCTTGGCTGTTACTACTTGTTTTTTGGCTGTTACTACACTTTATCTAGCGTTACTACGTGTTTAATGTGTAAAAGGGTATTTTTGTCCATTTATTATGAATTTGTCCTTTTTAATCACATAAAATGTAGTAACGTCATTCTATCCCCATTTATGATTTTTTTTTGTCCTTTATACAAGAGGAGTATTTAGAGAAAATATACATTCGAGTCACCGTAGACACATATTTCAAGTCGGTAACATGTAGTAACCCGTGCTCGTTCCACGGGATCGTGCCATTTTTCCACCATATCACGTGATTGTTTGGAAGTTCAAATGGTGCCAAAAGTGTTTAGAAATTTTTTAGAATGAAATGCATTAATGATATTATAGTGGCAATGTTAATATTAGAAATGATAATGTAGAAGTTTGGATATTGAACATATTTCGATTATATGATATCGTATGAATGTACAACTTTAGTTTTCAAATAACACTCCAATAATGTAATTGTTACGGGCAATCACAATGAAAATGCCCTAATTTAATAAATAAAAAAACATATTAAAAAACGAGAAACAAACGACAAATAAATGTTGTTTGAAAAAATTCCAAAACAATAGAATTTTGACGTATTCTATGGTACGCCTCGACCGATGAGGTTCTTAGAAATGCATGCATCCCTGGGGTGTTTTCGAATCCTTCGATCCGCCGTGTCATGCCTAATCTCCGGGCTTTGTATTGGGGCTCCTGGTAGGTAGCTCGTAGAATTTTCATTAGGTCCGCTCACTGAGCATCTTTTCCGTTCTCAGCAGCTTGGTAAAGCCTCCGCCGGAAGCGAGGCATCCGTTAGATCGAAAGTATAAGATCTGTTCTGTTGGCTCTGTCCATCATCTGATCTCCCTCGTCATCATCAAATATTCTATGACGCTGGGTGAAAACAATCTTCTCTTCTATTACCCCCGTCTACGGTCACAACATAACACAACGAACGAAACTTGAATTTTTTTGACCTAACCTAACCTAACCTAACTGTGTGTGCGTGTGTGTGTATGTATGTATATATGCTAAAAAATATTTATTTATTTTAAAGATTATTGATGTGTTTTTTGATGTCGGCTATATGCACTTATATACAAGTAAATATATGTGTATATAACCGAGAAACCAATATTCACACACATATATACTACTAGCATATATAAGTGTATATATATATTGTTTCTCATTTATATACACATATATTTATATATAAACACACACAGACAATATATAAATATAGACACACACACACACACACACACACACACACACACACACACACACACACACATATATATATATATATATATATATATATATATATATATATATATATCAATCAAGAATAATTTTACAATAATATTTAGTCAATCCAACAATATTTGGAAAAAAAAACCTAATCGTGTGGATAAATGATTGTTTTTTTGCGGATAACAACACGGTGTCCGTTAAGTTTTTATTTGGCGGAGAGTGGAAATACCATGAAGATTGCGACAAATGGTCTTATAAGAAAGGAAAATTGTATTTGGTTCGTGTGAAAACCGATACGACATTGGATGAATTGAAGGTCAAAGTGTGTAATAAAGTAGGAATTGATGACTCAAACAACACATTGATCATGAAACTAATGTACGTAGATTATGACCAACCGATTGATGTTTTGGACGATGATACATGGCTAGGCTACATTGATGATATTTTGAGAAAAGAAGTTTGTGAAACTATGCGTTAACGCCGAACCGGTTATGCACGATCACGATACGGAAGATGAGAACGAATTTGACTTAAATGAGCAACTACATGAAGAAAATGATAGAGGCATTGAGGATTTTACATCCGAGTTGGATTGTAATCGAAATTCCCGAAACCATGTTGTACCTAACACATCGGCCTTATCCCCTAATGAAAGCGCCATCCGACCGAATATAACTTCAACATTTGAACAAGTCATTGACATCGAAGTGAACCCGACTACGATTGGGGAATAATTGCGAATATGATTCGTCGGCCAATTCACACACCTCTCGCCTAATTATAGGCGGACAACGCACACACCGTACATCCAACATCGCTTAGACGGGACAAGTCATAATGTCAACATGAATAGAACAAGCCAAGAGCTTGACCGTCCGCCTTTTATTATGCCAACACCGATGCAAGCGGGTCCCAATATCGGTGGATCGTTTACGAGTTATCTTAGAGCGCCTTTCGAGCGTAACATTCATATGCCAACACGGATGCAAGGGGTCCCAATATCGGTGGATCGTTTACGAGTTTTTTGAGTGGGCCTTTCGAACGGGGTATGTCAACAATGATGCAACCGGGTCCCAATATTGGTGGATCGTTTACGAGTTTTATGAGAGCACCATTAGAACATAACCCTGATATTGGTCCTAGATTTAGTATGGCAAGTATTAATCGCAATAGAGGTGTTCATTTCGGTTCAGACATTCCGGATTCGGAAATTCCTCCATGTCCACGGGTTGGGGCGTTTCAGACTGAAGATTCTGGATTATTGTATATTGGTAAAAAGTTCAGGGACAAGGATGATATGCAGATGAAAATGAGTTACCATGCATTGAAAAATAATTACATGTGGAAACCTATCCGGTCCGACAAGGGGAAGTTAAAACTACGATGCTTTACTTTAGAGAAATGCGAATGGAAAGTTGTGGGTAGAAAGGTGTTTGATTGCAATAACTTCGAGATAACCGAGTACAATGAAACTCACACTTGTGGATTGGAGCGATTAAGCGCCGATCATAGGCAAGCCGGACACCGGAACTATAGGTCATCTCGTTAGAGAGAACCTCATAAAACTCGGAAGTCGAGTTCACGACAAAACATTTAATTGTGGAGGTCAAAAGAGTATTCAACATAGACCTTGATTATCGGCGTGCATATCATTGTAGGCGAAAAAGCGTTGGAATTAATCGGAGGAAGCGTACCACTATCGTATTCTAAATTACCAAATTACTTTTTTACATGTTGAAGAGTGAAAATCCCGAAACTCGTCACGGACATAGTGACCGACCATGTTATCAAGCGGGTTCAAGTCTTGTTTCATGGCTTTGAAAGCTAGTATTGACGGGTTTAAGTCGTCGACCCGTCTTAGTCGTGGACGGTACTCATCTAAAAACAAAATGCGAGGGGACATTGTTAGTAGCTATCGGTGTAGACGCGGGTGATAAACTCGTTTCCGGTAGCGTTTGCCGTGACCGACGGAGAGAGCGAGGGGATGCGTGGATGTATTTCATGCTTCAAGTGAAGGGGGTAATCGGGGAACGTGAAGACATGGTGTTCGTATCGACGTAGGGCCGGCATCATTGGTGGTCTTGTTAGAGATGTATTTCCAAACGCTCACCATGGTTTTTGCTACCACCACCTTGTCATGAACCTCAATAAAAAATTCGGAAGCACGGGATACCGTCCATACACTTTCTCGGGATGCGGCGTATACTTTTTCAAAAACGCGATTCGCAATAATGTTTCGGAAGTTAAAAGAGCGAGGATAAAGATCCAAACAATAGAGTGTCTAGTTATTTGGAGGCTATTGGATTTTGTTACTGGGCACGATCACATTTTCCAGGGACACGTTATGCAATAATGACAAGCAACTATGCTGAAAGTTTTAACAACGTGATCAGGGATGCGCGTAAGTTGAGTATCGTGAATTTGTTAGACTACATAAGGGCAACGTTGCAGAAATGGCATTGCGAGCGGAGAGAACTTGCATTGGCATGTCGCTCCGTGTTAGCCCCTGAAGCCGAAAAATTCTTGACGAAGTATCGCATGCCCGAAGAACCTTCACACTAAAGCGATCGACCGGGACCGGTTCCAAGTGGGGACGCCGATACTAGTGCAAAGGTAAATATGGCAGATTGGAAGTGTTACTGTGGAGAGTTTCAGGGGCTCAAAATGCCTTGTGTACATGCTTGTGCTGCTATAAGTGAGCGTTGTGAGAGTCCGTATGATTATTGTTGTCACTACTACAAAGCTCAATGTTTCCAAACGTATTTATGAAGGACGCGTATACCCCGTTCCGCCGAGGATGATTGGATAGTTCCCACTTCAATTACAAACCGGCGCATTCCGCCGCCCGAACCTGGGCGAGGGAAGGAGGGGAAACACAAACAACGGTTGCGAGGCGGGGCCGCCCCAGATCCTCGGGGATTGCTTCTCAAGGTGAACCTCCCGGCGGTAGGACCGGCGGGTTGCCTAACGAGAGGACAGTCCCAGGCTCGGTAGGCGTTGCTCGTTGTGTGGAAACACCGGACACAAAAGGCCTAAATGTCCGTTTCATACGCTTGTTGTTCCTAATTGATATAGTCATTTTGTTCATTTTTTCATGTTTTGTAGTAGTATCTAAAGTCGTGAAAGTTTTTATACATGTTTTGTATCTTTTTGGGGACATTGATATTAGTATGAGGATGACTATCATATATGTTTTGTAGCTTTATCACCTAATAGAAAATGGGTATTGTAGTTCAAACGAGTGATAACAGGCCTTACAAACATAAAAACAAAGAGTACTGATACATTGAGATAACAATAAAATGCTGCTTAAATAAACTAAGGGTGATCATGAAATACGATAGGATGACTCCTAAATAAATGATCTTCAATTTTTAGTAATCACCACATTAAACACGACGTGATTTTCTATAGGTTGATCAATGACTTCAAATCTGCATTCATCTCCGGTATTCAGATGAACTTAAAAGAGTTTGAAGAGTGAGAGAAATGGCTCGTACTTGTACAACAACAATAATTGCCATCCAAGGTTAGTTCGTGTTAAATTTACACGGGATCGTTGAAAATTCACACGGGATCGTTGAAAATTCACACGAGTCTTAGCTCACACTTTACCTTCTCAATCAATGCTACTTTTGACTTGTCATTGATGTCATATCGATGTCGTACGTCATAGGTGTCATTAGGGTGCAGAGTCACAGTGACGCGTCTTTTCACGTGCGTCATCAATGGTTAGTTCGTGCTAAATTCACACGGGATCGTTCAAAATTCACACGGCATCGTTGGAATTCACACGAGTCTTAGCTCACACTTACCTTCTCAATCAATGCTAGTCTAGTTTTGACATGTCATCGAGGTCATATCGATGTCGTACGTCGTAGGCGTCATTAGGGTGCAGAGGCAGTATTGTCATTGATACAGTGACGCGTCTTTTCACGTGGGTCATCAATGGTTAGCTCGTGCTATATTCACACGGGATCGTTCAAAATTCACACGGGATCGTTGGAATTCACACGAGTCTTAATTCACACCAACCCACTCAATTCACTGGTTAACTCTATATATACCATGACCTATTAAACTACCTCTGCATAACCTTCTACTTTACATCGCCTTAATCACAATGTCTCGAACCGCTTTCCCTCATCGGGAATGGCATGAACCGAATTCCCCCGAGTATGAGAATCCTCCATTCAATCCTCATCAACCGGTGTTTGTTATTGACCAAAGGAGGGATGATATTAGTCACCAATACGACTTGCGTACACCGAGGTTGAGGTTTACAACGAAGAAGCGCGTCATAATTGGATTTGGATCTTTCAAGATAGAGCTATTATCGGAGAGAAGAGAATTGAATGGGATAGTCTACCTACCAAGATGAAGCGTCTCCTACACAAATTTTCGTTGGAGGGCCTCGCAAATAGTCCCGCATCGACGACCACTATGAATAGATCAATTGTTCGTGAATTCTATGCGGTTGTCGTGTCAAACGTAGCTGGGGAGTTCAGTCCCATAGCATCAGGGGTGCACAAAGTACGCGGAGTAGATGTTTCCTTGGAGGTGGCCTGGATCAATAACTACTATGGTGTAAGAGGAGTTGAAGCATCCAGTGATTTCTTCAACGGGGCTTCCAACGTTCGTGCATTGCAACGTATAATTGCTCGATGTCAATTGCCTTCCGAATGGGAGCGTGTTATGATCGAATGGTTTGCCAATAGCCTCCATGGTACTATACACACGAGTGAACATCCATCTGATTTGTACAATTTGGTATACGCATTTCTCCATTACGAAGTTGACGTTGGACGTTACATCATTAGTAGGATTTGTGACATATCGCTTGGCGTAGTGGTGATGGTTATATCTACTTTCCTTTTCTTATCACGGCTATCGCAAGAGATTTTAACGTACCGGAGTATGACACGGATGACATTTCTTCGGAAACCACCACCGTCATCTATATAGTGACCACCCTTGGTTTGTTTAACTATTCTATCGTATTTATTGTAATCGCCATAGTCTTCAGACTGAAACGGAGTTAAGACGTCGAGTTATGTTCCATTATGTATTGTTTTTTCTTTCTTAGGCCATCGAGTTATGTTCTATTATTTCTTGTTTTATCTACTCGCAATTGTAATGGATGATCTTTGACGATCACATGAGGGGACTATCATTTAATACATTTGTTTCAAACATACTTATATATGCCATAATCGCTGCTTCAACGTCATTCGATGCCATAATCGCTGCTTCGATTTTTTGCAACGTCACATTCTTGATGTACTTATGGAGAGTACAACTAACATCGAAACACCTTGACTGATCAGGCAATTCAACATCCAAATCTCCAAATCTGTACCCCATGATGAATGCAAACTCTCGTCTTCCGAACTTCACTCTATTATCGCCAATCTTAAAATGAAGCTCGTCGTCTCGGTCCGGATAAACCATATTGAAATACGGGTATGCTATTAGCCGCCCCTTGAATTCCCAATTGTTACTTATAAATCGAAGAAACGGACCAAACACCGATCCCTCCAATCTATTCCACAACGCTCTGTTTGGTGTAGCATTGTGCAATAACTCTTGTAGTCTTGTAAGAGTAGCACTTTCCGCATGGAACCGCAATTCGGCATTAAAAAAATTTTCAAAGGATGAATCAATGTCCCACGTGGTGTTGGATAACTAGTAGTTCACATGCAAGTGATTAAAAATGTTTTGAGAAGACTATATATATATATATATATATAAACTTAAGAAAATAAGTTATACATATATATATATATATATATATATATATATATATATATATATATATATATACCGTGTATTAAATATGTCTGTGTGTGTGCTTAAACTGTGTTTTAAATTTATCTCGTATGTATAATTTCTTTCACTCTTGATAGCGATGGCATATATATATATATATATAACTATAATACTTAAGAAAACGCAAAAATAAGTTATACATATATATATATATATATATATATATATATATATATATATATATATATATATATATATATATATATATATATATATATATATATATATATGTATAATTTCTCCTAGTGTATGTGTATATGTCTGTGTGTGTGCTTAAACTGTGAAAATTTAAATTTATCTCACATGTATAATTTCTTTCACTTGATAATAAATATATATGCGATGGCATGAATATGTGATAAAATAAGTGTATATATAACTTTATACATAAATGTACGGAATATATACACACACACACAAACGAGAAAATATACTCTTAATACATATACATATACATATACATATATATATATATATATATATATATATATATATATATATATATTATTATATATATAAACTTAAGAATTTGTCCTTTTTAATCATTTATCTGTATAATATGTAGTAACGTCCTTATACTATCTCTTAATTATATTTTTTTATATATATATTTGTATTAATAGTATATTTTCTCGTCGGGTACCCGTGTTGTTATCGCTTACACAATCATTTTTCCCCACCGCAACGCAAAAATCAATATTCCCCTAACCATAAAAAAAAAAATACAAGAGGAGTATTTAGGTACAAAAGTGTCATCAATTATCATTTTCATTTTCATAAAAATAAAATAAAAATTACACGTGTCCTAAATGAGAATTGTTTTGTTTTTCTTTCAAAATTTCGTTCCAATTTGAAAAGCAATTCCGGCCATGAAAGGAAATTATACTACTAAATTTCTAAACAACTTATAACAAAGACATACATACAATATCATATAATCGAACTATGTACAATATCAAAACTTCTACATTATCATTTCTACATTATCGTTTCTAATAATAACATTGTCACTATAATTACATTAATGCATATCATTCTTAAAAAATTCTAAATTATCAAATAATCAACATAAATACAATATCAAAATTTCTACAAGGTCATTATTTTTACAACATCAAGATTTCTACAAATTTTCCAATACAAATTTTCCAATCATATAATCAAAATAATTACAATATCAAAATTTGTACAACGTCATTATTTGTACAACATCAACATTTATACAAATTTTCCAATACAAATTTTCCAATCAAATAAGCATAATAATTACAATATCATAATTTCAACAACGTCGAAGATTTCTACAACATCAACATTTCTACAAATTTCCCAATACACATAATTCGAAAGGTCCAATATCTTATAACCATAATTTCTACAATTTCAAAAATTGTACAATATCATTACTACAATTTCCTATCTTATAATCATAATTTCTACAATATAAAAAAATCTACAATAGAGAAAATTTTACAATATCATTACTACAAAATTTAACAAATTATCTCACAATTTCGATTTTTTTTGGGTCAATACATAAACATACTATATCACAATTTCGCAACCAAAATTTCAATAAGATTATTATATCACAATTTCGATAACATTACAATATCACAATTTGAAATAAAAAGTGGCGATTCAATAAAATTTGGGGGCAAATTCATCAAAATTAAAACTAATAAACTGTAAATAACTTACTAGAGGATATTCTTCCAAATTAATAACGGCCATTGGAGAGTATAAAGCTTCAATCCACTCCCGGTTCCAATTCCACGCAATGTAAACTAACCCGTGTCAAACACCTTCTCTTGCCCGTGAGAGGTAATTCCTTCCTCGTGAAATTAATCGCTCCAAAAGAAAGTCATTTCCTCCGACGTAGACAGATACCTTTCTCAGTCGATCGGAGAGCAATCTGGGAGTGGATGAACTGCATTCCCCGAAGATGTCGACGTTGGAGAAGCTGTTTGTGCAGATTTTCGAGAGGAGGAATCGGATCTTAGAGCAAGTGCAGCAGCAAACCGATTTGCTCAAGCAAAATCTCGCTACTAAGGCCCTAATCGAAGGAATCGATCCGCCTCCATGGCTTTGGAACCCTAGTAATTATTCTTACGATGTTCCAAAGGGTACTGAACCTTCATTTACATATCTTCTGTTTTTGTTCTTGTTAGCTGTCGTTATAAGCAAGTTATTTTGACTAAGAGAGTAATATAAAACTATTTCTTAAGTTGAATTTTGTGACGGAATCACTGTAGAAGCTGCAAAACTGCATATACTGGGAAATTTGTGACAATGCAGGTGGAAATTAAGCGGATGCCCTTTTTGTCCTCTTGGTATTAGTTATGACACTTGTAGGTATACTACTTTACTTGCTAGCTTTTGACTCTTATTTCTTATATCCTACATTTTTTTTTATTGAGTCTAGACGGAATAACATTCCGGCATTTTAATTCTAGAAACCATACTGTTTGTGGTTGGTTGGTTTGTATGAGCTAAGATTTTTTTTAGTGTTATACTTGCTTGAAGTGTAGGAGCTGGTCTCTGAAATATTTTTAGTTGTAGAAAATCATACTGTTTGTGGTTAGTTTTAGTGTTATACTTGCTTGAAGTGTAGAACAAGGAGGAGCTGATCTCTAAAATACTTTTAGTTCTAGAATAGTGTTTTGTCTTTTTAGCTGTCGTTATAAGCAAGTCATTCGACTAAGAGAGTAAATTGAATAATTTATTAACTGGAATCATGCGACGGAATCACTATATAAGTTGCAAAAACTAGTAAATTTGTGGCATATGCAGGTGTAAATTATGTGAATGCCCATGCCCCTTTTGTCCTCCTGCTTTAAGATATGGTACTTGTAGTAGGTATACTATTTTGTTTACAAGTTTTTGATTGTCATTTCTTATATCGTATATCTTTCTCTTGTATTTCGTCTAATGGGAAAATATTTTAGCGTTTTAATTGTAGAAAATCATCTGTTTTGTGGTTTGTAAGAGCTAAATATTTTTAGTGTTTTACTTGCAGTGCTGAACAAGGAGGAGCTGATCTCTGAACTATTTTTACCATGCCCTCAGCCATCAGTTAGCTTCTCTGATTCCCGCTACTATCTATGCAACCAGTCAGCTGTACAAGAACGTGGAGAGATATCGGACGGGTCATTCAAGATCGCTCATGCTTGCAGGAATGGTGGCTCGAGAGATGAGCAGTCTCATGCTGCTTGTGTTGAAGAGAATAATGCTGAATGTGGGATAAATGCAGTTACTGAGGAGGAAGTTAGTGTTACTTCTCCTGAGGAGGAGACCGAGCCAAGAATCTCAGAAGTATATGCTACACAAGAACAGTCCTTATTTAGGATTCAAAGGTCCAAATCTAGACAGAAGGCATTGGAGATGCGTACAAGTGCATACGCAAAAAGAAAAAGCCTAATGCAGGAGAGTGCTCTTGTTGGCTCGTCTCTGCAAGATAGATCATCCTTATTTGGAAATAAAACGGTAGATCTTGTTAATGGCATGGGTAACATGGCTGAACCTTTTGTCGTTAGTCATGAAAGTGGTGAGGTTAATGAATTGAACAAAAGTGATGGTTGGAAGAAGGAAATAGAGATAGTTGTTCCATCTGGTGAATTTAGAAATGCAAGGAACTCTGTTGCAGTAACAACACGTGCCTTGGATGGCCTAAAAGGGGGCTGTTCTAACTATGAAAATTGCACGCAACAACAATGCAGTAAAGACATTTCTAGATGCCAGGGTAGTGGGAATAAGCTTATGGAAGATGTTGGTACTTTTAATGTCACAATCGACAGTCGTGGGGCATGTGAAGAAAGGGCTGGAGATGAGGGAGGTGACAGGGGAAATGACAGCAGTACTTGTGGTGGTAGGATACTAACTTCTAGTTCTAGTCAACGGCCACGTTCTCTTAATGAGCTCCTCAATCATAACAAACTCAGTCACGCTATGGAGTCCGAGGAAGGTGTAGTTCCTAAGTCAGGTGGGTGCCTTGCACAACTTTTTAAAGATGCTATTGAATCCACATTGGTCAATACTTTGGCAGAACCTTCCAGTGCAGTAGCTCTTGAAATGACAAATTTGAAAACTAGTTTATGCAATCATGGGTTAACGTCCCTTCCCTTCGATTCTAGCTTGGGTCCTAGAGAGCGAAGGTCCGAATCTGGTGAGTCGTTTGCAAAGATGAATGAAAATCATTCTACTTTTATCGTGGAGGCAGAAATGCCTTGTGCTGGCTCCAACATGGTTGATCATGGGTTAACGACACTCTCCTACAATTCTGGCTTTGGTCCTAGAGAGCGAAGGTCCGAATCTGGTGAGTCGTTTGCAAAGATGAATGAAAATCATTCAACCTTTATTGGGGAAGCAGAAATACCGTGTGCCGGCTCCAACATGGTTAATCGTGCAGAGTTCAACTTTGCAGTTGTTAATAGAGATGAGCACATGCCAATTAGCTCTGTCAAAGATCTAACATCGAATTCTTGCTTACCATTAGAGAGTGCTAGGTTAGAATGTCTCGCCAAAACTTCCTTTGGTTGTTTGAGGTCTGTGGACCCAAAGCAGCTTAATTTTGATGATACAGCTGGTTGTAACTTCAATGGGATGTATTGCATCACTCTGCAAAGCGAAAGGCAGGAAAGTCCAGCTAAAGAAGTTTTTGTTGAATCATCGGATCCTCAAGTTTTCTGTTGTAATCCAACAGCTCAGGGGAGTATGCTGTTGGAGGAGCAAAAGACATTCCAAGAAAGTGAACATTTAGTTGGTTGTTCTGGATCTGCCTTAGAAGAGCATGCTAAGGACCATCTAAAGGAAAATAGCTTTTCGGGAAATTTCCATACCACTACCAAAGCCAGTCAAGATAATTCAGAGGTTCTTCATGTTCAAAGTGCAACCCCTGCGCATCAGGCAAACAATAAGCCTGTTGCTTTTCAGACCTTCAGTACAGCGAATCAATCGGATTTCTTTTCAGAAGAAGGATGCAAGTTCACACCAGAGTTGCAAAATGAAGTATGTCTGGAATCACCTTAAAGTTTCTATTAATACTCTTAAAAAGTAGTTGTGATAGCGTTTGCCTATTTGTTAGATGTTAACTGTATTATGTTCTGGTTGTGAAACTATTGCTTTATTTTGTTTTGCCTTTGAATGATCATTTATGCCGACTCAAAGTTGTATTGATTGAAATCCTGGTCTGCTCATAAGGTAATGTTAAGAGGGAGATATTGCAGTAGCCCTTGATGATGAATTGTAAAGATTCATAAGCTTAGTTTTCAATAAAAGTTCAGTAATGGCAGAATTTCATAATGTTCACTATGCTATGATAGTTTTTCCACCTTTTGTCTATGTGTGTGTCCCCTTCCCTTTTTTAGGAAACTAAGTCATACATTCATCATTAATCACTATTTCCGGGGATAGTGTATCTCTTATGGATAGCAGTATCAACAATCAATTCTTCCCCCCTTTCTCCTCTGGGCCAGTGTAGATTTATGTTGTGGGAAATGTGCAGCTTTGGTGGTTGATTGCTGTATTGTTCTTGATTTATTTGGATATCCTTGCCACACCTTCAACCTCGGACAACTTCTTTTATTGATGCTCATCTTATTGTATTATTTTTTTGTTGTCAAGACTGCTATGATCACCAGACTTGTGTTTCACATGTCATGACAGTACCATGGAACTGCTGAAGGAAAGGAGAAAAGTGCATCAATTCCCCATGCTCTTGAAAGAGAACATTCTAAGAGTGATTATCATGCTGAGAAGGATGACTTGAGTGTGCTTAGATCAGTTGGTTTTGCAACTGGAGACGATAAGGATCTTGATCCTTTGAAATCAGTGGAAATCCAATATCCTCAGAAGTTACATTCAGTGAAGGGATATTCATGGCATCAAAATAAGAGGAGAAAAATTGAAGATCAAGAAACTAGTGCATTTTCTGCGTCGCCTAGTTTTAGGATCCGAACGGAGCAAATAAAGGCAATAAATTTAAGTATGAATTTGGGAGGTGAAAAAGAAACTGTGCTTGAGGAATCAGCCCCAGTGATGTATCATATTGATGGCAATATTTATCCAAAGGTGTCCTGTCAACTTACAAAGACAACGGATGCTTCAGTTGAGACCATAAGTTGCGAGGTAATGTTTTACATTCTTAAATTTTATTTCAGGTACACCTATTACACAAGTCTTTCAAATCTTGGATTAATATGCACAACATTTGTCTCTGTGGAGCAAACCTATGGGCATGCAACATTTGTCTATGTTGAATATCGATGTTTGAACTCGTGTCCTTCTATCAGATCATTACCATTATTGATTAAATTTGAGAGGGGGTCAGTGTTGGCATGTTTAGTTTTTACAGCTGTACTATGTCTTTGATCATGCAGGGTAGTTTGTATTCTGAAGTGCTGGCTGAGAATGAGAATATGACGCCTTCACCGAATCTAAATCAAGAAGATTCCGTTCTCTTTTCATTCAAAGACATAGGTGGACTTTCCCAAGGATGCTCACTAAATAAAGTGGACTTGGCAGGTGGAAGTTATAATGTGAGAGAAGATCAGAAAAATGGTCCTGAATTTGAGGCTTTTATAAGAACTGAAGATCTGATTGACACAGAAATTACCGTTTTCAATGGATATTACTTCAATGCAGATAGCGGGCTTTCAGGTGATTTGGCAAAATCTTCGGCTAAAATAGACCTGGAAACGATTGGAGCTGACCAGACAATGCCCGCGCTTGAGGGGTTCATCATGGATTCTGAAACATTGAATGAAAAAATGGATATTCCTGGAAGTGAAAACATCTTTGATGAACTTGAACTTACAAGAACTTCAATAGAACGTGCCAGCATCCTGGAGCAGATCTGCAAGTCAGCTAGCAAGCAAACACCTTTTACTCAGATGTCATCTTCATTTCAAATGCAGAGGATGGATACATGTCATCTGTCTTTACCAAATGGTCTAATTGAAGGCACGAATATGAAGGGTTTTTCAACTTTAGATGGAAATGTCTATGATTGTATTAGGTCCAGATGTGTGGACGAGACAAAAGAGATATTCCATGCTATGACGTATCCTGATTGTCTGCCTAATTCAAAAAGTCGGTATGCTTGGGATTTGCGAAACCCTTTCACGTTCGCATCTCCAGTTGGAAAGCTTTGGGAGAAAAGCTCTTTGCATAGTGACAGCTCAGAGAAGAGATTGAGTTCCAATCCAGATCTTAGATGCTTTCCCATTGAAGAGGATCCTGACAATAGTGAGGAAAGTGATGACATTTCTCTGCCTGATCGAGTCGAAGAAAACATTGACACTGGGGTATATACTTGTGCAGAAAGAGAACCCCTTGCAGCCTTAAGTGCAGTATACCCCAATGGTACTTCTCCAGTTCCAGTGGCTGAGAAGTGTGCTAACAAATGCAGCTCAAACCCTGTTGCTACAGACGTCAGTGTCAAGCGGACTAGCAATAAGTTCAAAAGGAAGGTGGGAAAGCTTAGTAAAAGTAGAAGTGATGAAAAGAAGAATGATATTCCGCTTACTGGAGCAAATAGAATGAACAAATCTGGATATTCACTTAACAATAGTAACTGTAAGAAAAGATCTTCCTATGCAACTGGTTCCAGGACACAGCAGCGTAAGCTTTTAGGAAAGGAGAACAAGCGAAACAACATTGTGTCAAATGTAACCTCATTTATTCCAATGGTCCAAAAAGAGCAAGCTGCTGCTCTTTCCAAAGGTACATGGTGTTTAACTGAATATTGTTTTCATCAATAGATCTTGTTGCAATGATGACCTTGAGTAATAACTAATGTGTATCTCATGGAGGTGTAGAAAGAATGACAAGTATTGAGGAGAAAAAGAGTTTTTATTAATTGAATAATACTTGGTAGATTACAATTAGAAAAAGAGAAACTATATATAGGACTCGGAAGTCCCGATATAGTAAAAAGCATTCTAACGGCTATGTACGGTGTTCCCAACGGACACTTTGTACGAGAAAAGCGACCCACTAGTCCGGGTAATATCCGGAATAACTAAGATGATAAAAGGCAAATATTAAGGGCCTAAACAAAGGTCCCAAAAATAAATCGAGACACTAATTAACACAATTAGATCACTAATTAATTAGCACACTAATTTCAACACCCCTCCTCAAGGTTGGTTGTGTATAGAGATGAACGACCAAGCTTGCCATTAATATGTAGAACCGAGCAATAGATGTCCCTTTGGTGAAGATATCGGCCATTTGATCATGAGAAGGAACAAAGGAGATCTCGTATTTCTTTGTTCTCAACCTTTTCCTTGATGAAATGCTGTCAATATCAACATGTTTGGATTTGTCATGATGAATGGGGTTTTCGACATGTTGATGGCGGATTTGTTGTCACGCTGAACGAGTTGAGTAGGGAATTTTGTTGGAGCTTGAATTTCGGTTAGAATCTTCCTTAACCACGTGCCTTCACGGATCCCAAAAGATAGAGCTCTAAGTTCACCTCCTTGCACGCTTCTAGCTACAATGTACCGCTTCTTGCTTCTCCAAGTAGTTAGATTGCCCCAAATATATGAACAATACCCAGTAGTAGATCTTCTATCTACTATAGAACTGGCCCAATCTGCATCAGTGTATATATGCAGTCCTCTGTTCTCATTTTTAGTGAATAGAAGTCCTTGATCAGGAGTCCCCTTTAGGTACCTCAGGGTTCTATCCACAACTTGAAGATGTTCTTCACAAGGTTTATGCATGAACTGGCTTACTAGACTGACAGCAAAGCATATGTCAGGTCTTGTGTGGGAAAGATAGATGAGTTTCCCAACTAATCTTTGATATCTCCCAACATCAACATAATTCTTAGAGCCTTCTTTTGTGAACTTCAGGTTAGGCTCTATGGGAGAAGAAGCAGGTTTACAATTTGCCATCCCAGTCTCTTCAAGAAGATCCAAGATATATCTTCTTTGAGAGATATGAATACCACCAAGCGATTCTAGATATTTCCATGCCAAGGAAGTATTTCAACTGCCTGCATCTTTGACTTCAAAATCCTTAGCAAGAGATCGTTTAAGAATTTGAATTTCATCCAAATCATCACCGGTGATGATTATATCATCAACATAGACAATTAGTATCACTCTTTTGCCATGATTAGTGAATTTTGTGAACATAGTGTGATCTGAATGGCATTGGTGATAGCCATAAGCCTTTACAGATTTAGTAAATCTGCCAAACCATGCCCTACTGAGGAATTGTTTGAGTCCATATAGGGCCTTTTTAAGTTTACACACCAAATTTTCTCTTCCCGGGGTCTCATACCCGGGAGGAATCTTCATGTACACTTCCTCTTCAAGTTCTCCATTTAGAAAAGCATTCTTGACATCTAATTGGAAAAGAGGCCAATCAAGATTCACAAAGAATGGACAAAAGTACCCCGATGGTATTAAGTTTAGCAACAGTGCAAAAGTCTCTTGGTAGTCAATGCCATAGGTTTGTGTATAACCTCGGCAACTAACCTTGCCTTATGTCCGCTAATAGACCCATCGAGTTATATTTATTAGTGAAAAGCCACCTACATCCAACCACCTTTTTTCCACTTAGGAAGATAGGTGAGATCCCATGTGTTGTTTTTCATTAGGGCCCCAATTTCATCATCAACGACTTGTTTCCATTCGAGCTTTTCAAGTGCTTCCTGAATGGTACAAGGCACAAACTGACTGTTAAGGTTATTCATGAGGGATTGATATGCCTCAGAAAGATTATACAAGGGGACTTTAGTACAAGCCCTTGATCCTTTCCTCAAGGCAATGGGCCTATCATCAGGAGGATCATCACATGTCATTTCATGATTTTCAGGACTGGGATGTTCTATTTCGGTTCCGGTGGAGAAGGAGACCTTGCGATCCCCCGTGCTTCCTGGTATAAACCAGTTCCACAGGAGGTCTGTCACATTGTGATCCTTGCTCGGGTCCAAAAGGATAACTAGTGATCCTTCTATCAGATATACTTAGATCCTCAGTAATAGGATTTTGTGATTCATTGTCTTCGTGAGACTCGGTTTCTCATGTAGATCAAGAGGTAATTGAACATTCCACCCTTGAGAGGAAGTCAAATAGTCAACTTCGAATTTGTAAGAGAATCATAATAGGGCTTAGATTCAAGGAAAGTTACATCCATTGTATTATAGAACTTCCTTGTAGAAGGACAATAACACTTATACCCTCTTTGTCTAGGAGAGTACCCAATCAGGATACATTTGATAGCCTTTGGATCAAGTTTGTTTCTGTGGTGGTTGTGAATAAACACAGTGCATCCAAAAACCTTAGGATTAAGATTTTGAGTGAGCTGACGACGTTAGGATAAATATCCTTAAACACACCAATAGGAGTTTTGAACGAAGAACTCTTGAAGGCATTCGTTAATGAGGTAAGTGGTCATTAAGACGACTTCTCCCCATAGAAACTTAGGAACATTCATAACAAACATAAGAGCTCTAGCAAGATGTCAAGTAAATGCTCTGTTTTTCCTCTCGGCAATACCATTTCTTTGAGGGGTATCAACACGGAACTTATATGAACAATGCCTTTTTCTCTCATGAATGTCCCAAGGGTTGTTTCAAAGTATTCGACCCGTTGTCGGACTTTAAGACCTTGATATCGAGTTTCAAATTGTGCATGAACCATGTGATAGAAATTTCTAAATATCATACCGACTTCGGACTTATCTTTCATCGGAAAAACCCATGTAAGCCTAGTGTGATCATCAATAAAAGTGATGAACCACCTAGTACCGATGATATTTTTAGCCTTTGAAGGTCCCCAAATATCACTTGTGTACCGGGTTAAAAGGCTTAGAGGGTTGATAACTTTTCGAGGAAAGTTAGTTCGGATCGCTTTGCAAGACAACAAACTTCACACACAAAATCGAGAGGGCTTTTTATTGATAAACAGAGCAGGAAGTAATTTTTTCAAATACACAAAATTTGGATGTCCAAGCCTATAGTGCCATAGCATTACATTTTCACTATTGGTACTAGAACCAAGACAGCCAGATGCTTCCTGTTTAGAGCAATCATTTCCAGACATGAGATAAAGACCAGAATTGGTCTTAGCACGCCAATCATCCTCCCGAGTTTGGAGTCCCGAAAATCACGGGATGTGGAGGAAAAATTAAGCACCATATTGTCTTTGTTGTGCCAATCGTTAACGAAATCGGATTGCATGACAGCTTTTGGAACAAAGAGTACATCTTTGAGACATATGCCACTTTATGTTGATAGTTCCCATACCTACTCTACCTTAGAGGTGGAACCATCAGCAATTCTGACATATCTCCCTTGTGTACAAGGATGAAGAAAGGAGAAAAGTGTCCTGTCACCAGTCATATGCTCAGATGCACCAGAATCAATGATCCATTGGTGTTGAACATGAGATTCAAAGGCTTGAGAAATGATACCTGTCTGTGCTACAGAAGCAGAGGATACAACAGACTGATTTCCGGAGCTGGAATCTGGGTGGAAGAGCCTTTTTAATGCTTCTATCTGTTCTTGAGAGAAGACTTCTTTACGAACAGACGATTTGTTTGCTTGAGGCTCCCTTCCATTTCCACCACTAGGTTTCCAATCTGCTTGGTTTTCCATGAAGTCTCCAAACGGTATCTTTGATATGCCCCGGCTTTCGCAATGATCACACCAAGGCCTTTCCTTCTTTCCTTTGTTGTGTTGAAGAGATTGAGATGCAAAAGTAGAAGTGTTTCTTTGAGAGATTTGAGGTAAATATTGGGATGCAAGAGGCCGAAGTGTTTTGCTTTGAGAGTTTTGAGGTATAACGACGAGTGCTTTGCCCAACATGAGTTTCCTCCTGCTTTCTTCATGCTTAACCTCGGCAAAGGCGACTTTCAAAGTAGGAAGAGGGGATTTGCCAAGGACTCTTCCCCAACATCATCCAAGTCCGGGTTGAGTCCCGTAAGGAAGGAAAAAACTCGTCCTTTTCAATGAACAATTTATGGTTCTTATGATCTTGAGAACAATTCCATTTATGTTCATTGAAAAGATCAAGTTCTTTGCCGTTCTACCGAGCGATTGAAGTAGTGTGTGACAGTAGAATCTGCTTGTTTCAGATCCTTAAGTTGGGATTTGAGCTCATATATTGCTGAAGTGTTGTCCCTCTTGGAGTAGAGATCATGAGCAGCCTCCCAGACTTCTTGAGCAGTATCGAAGAACATAAAATTCTCACTTTGTTCACGAGTCATGGATCCAATCACCATGACATGATGGTGTTGTTGTCGCCTTCCATTGTCGAATTTTGGATCATCTTCTTTTGGTGGAGGAATATCTCCAGTCAGATATCCTTCTTTGCTTCTTCCGGACACATACATAAGCGAGAGATCTAGACCACAAATGGTAGTTATTACCATCGAATTTATGGCTAGTAAGAAGATGACTGTTTGTATCACTCCCTCCCTGAATGAGATTTGTTCCCTCAGAATGTGAAACAACATCAGTGGAGGTTGATTGTGCAACAGATGACATTTTCTGGTTTTTAAAAAAATCTCAGAAAAAATTTGAATTTGAGCGGTTTTGGATCAAGTCTCTGATACCATGTAGAAAGAATGACAAGTATTGAGGAGAAAAAGAGTTTTTATTAATTGAATAATACTTGGTAGATTACAATTAGAAAAAGAGAAACTATATATAGGACTCAGGAAGTCCTGATATAGTAAAAAGCATTCTAACGGCTATGTACAGTGTTCCCAACGGACACTGTACAGTAAAAGCAGCCCACTAGTCCAGGTAATATCTGGAATAACTAAGATGATAAAAGGCAAATATTAAGGGCCTAAACAAAGGTCCCAAAAATAAATCAGTACACTAATTAACACAATTAGATCACTAATTAATTAGCACACTAATTTCAACAGGAGGTTATTGCTTGCTGCAATTTCAACCATTAGACAATACTGATAGAAAATAAATTTCCTTTTTACTTCATCACTGCTAAATTATTGTATCCTTTTTTTTACTTATATGGTCTGGAATGTGTTTTATTCCCAAGTTTGCATTATTTGCTGCAGTTGTTTACCATCCTCAATATTTTTAAGACATTATTGATTTTATAACATCATTTTTCACAGGTATTTGAACGCATTCTGGTTTTTCTTTTTAAGGGTATATACTCATCATGAATCTTCCAAGTTAAAGGTTTTACAAAATGTGTGATTTTCATAATGCAGCAGCCTGCAGTTTAGTTGTTCCAGGAAGTGAGGCCATGAAAGATTTGTGATTAGTTTTACAACCTTTTTACTGTGATTATATGGAGAGTGCAACCTTTTGACCAATAGCTTGTGTGCTATTTTTGTGCCAATTCAATGACCAAAAGATCAATATTTGTGCAATCCCTGGAATTAGTTGAAAGTACTAGTGGATTACAAAGTAAAAGAGAGAAGAGCAGCCCCGTGCATGGAGCATTGATGGGGTGGCTCGTGAAGGGCCGGGCTATTTAGCATACCAAGTATCGCCTTACCTTAAATCTCTCTAAGAGACTAATTTGGTGGCCCGAACCCATGACCTCACACCGTGGCAGCTTTTACCGTTGTGCAGTGGCTCCCCTTCTATCTTGTGAAACTGTGCTGAGCTTTATTATCCATTAATAGTTGAAGTTCCCATTTTATTACAGCTGCAGGTGGTAAGAGAGACATAAAAGTTAAAGCTCTAGAGGTTGCTGAAGCTGCAAAACGACAGCAGGAAAAAAGAGACCAGGAGCGAAAGTTGCGAAAAGAAGCAATGCAACAAGAGAGAGCTAGGGTTGAGCGAGAAAATTCGAGATTAATGAAGCTAAACAAGAAAAAGAATGAAGAACAAAGGAAGAAAAAGGATGCTGAAATTGTAGCTAAGAAAAGAGAGAGGGAGGAAGAAGAAAGGAAGGAAAAGGAGAGGAAAAGAAAACGTACGGAAGAAGCAAAATCACAACGATTGGAAGAGGGAAAGTTTGTTGGTGACAAAGTAGATAAAGAACAACGATTTCCCTTATTGGTAACAAGTAGTTATCAATTATGTAAATTGTTCCTATTTGCCTATGCTGTGTCATTTATAGCTTGATATTTACTCTGTAGGATGGAGATGATAAAAAAAAGGATGCAAACAATGGATTTCAGAAGCGTAAAGATTTGTCCATGGAAAGCAAAGATCATGTTACTTTTGAGAAGCATGCTACAAAACTAGTAGTCAATGGGCCCACAAGTGATGTCCAGCATGCAAGTCTTTCACTTGGCGTGTGTGGTACTTCCGGTGATTCTTTACATGACATGAAGGTAAAGATTCCACTCTTTGAAATTTGATGATGTATGAGTCTACATAGGTATACCTAATTACTATATTTTTTTTTTAACAATCTTTGTTATGTGTTTGTGTGTGTGTATATATATGTATGGTGGGGCTATATACACACACACATACATATGTTTTAATCCTTGAGCCTTTCACCCTTCATATTATTCCGTCTATCCAATACATTTGAACAAACAATTAAAAAGAGTTCGATAATGTTGAGCTCATTTACTTTAATATGATTTTTATCATTCTTTCTCAGGTGACGCCAGCCATCACTAAGTATGGTGATGCTAATAATTTGATCCAAAAGGTTCAGGAGAAGTCATATGAAATCTCTCCTTATCAAAACTCAGATGAAGAGGATGACAATAATGATGATTATTATGTGCCCAGGGAAAAATATATTCCAACATGGGCTAGGTACGAACATTCTCATTGGCTTGTTAATTTGCTGTTCAACATTATTTCGAAATTGTTCCTGGATCTTTTTGTTGTTGTTGCTCCAATTGGTATATTTACCTAATCTCAACGAATTTTGGTGAAAATAGAAAACTTGGTAAGATTTGTTCGATATCTTTGCAGTGAAAGCTGCTTGGCCTTGGCTCTACGATTGCAAAAAGATATCAAGCCTGATAAAATTTTTCCTCCGGACAGCTTTTGCAGCACAAGTGAAAGTAAGTTTCTGTTTTCTAGGAATTTGCCGTGATAACAAAGAGGTTAACCCTAACTGAATCTTATTCTTTGCAACGTTCAGTTGTTGTCAGGCGGAGGTGATCACTACTGATATTCAAAGTAGAGGTCTTACAAGGTGCACCTGGAGACGTTTAATTAAAACAAGGACATGTTTTCAGGACTGGATGAAACTTCCCTTCCAGACCAAGGTGGCTTCTAAATCTGAAGAACGTTTCTTTTTAAGTTTTCTTCCTTGTGCACAGTGCAGTGTTGTAATTAGTAAGTGATACGTCTAACAAGATAGATTTTTGTTATCAGATTTGTTTTTTGGAGGTGAGAGCTTGAATGCTTGTTGTTGGAGGTAATACTTGAGCAAAAAAGTATGCGTTTCTGTAGATGAAATAAAGCATTGATTTTTCGATCAGTCTGTAACCATAAAAAAATTTAAGCGATTCAAGAAATGTAAGGGCTGATGTACCTCATTTGTATTGGTGTTTGTGAGTTATTCAAGTTTGAAGCCTGAAAAATCCTTTATTGCATATTTTTGATATTTGACCTATCTGATTATATCAAAGAGTTTATGTATTTGGGGATTTTCGGCTTCTACTGAAGGAAACACAGAGATGCATTTCAATGATAATTGGATGTTTCAAACTGAAGGGTGTAGTCCCATTAGGCCAAGAATTCACCCTCACTCTTGGTAGTATCTGATAACACAGTGCAGTGCCCGTTTAAACCTGGTTCTTGATTCTACCAAAGAGGCATTGTCACGGATTTTATCTAACAAAACAAACAAGTAATAAAATTTATAAATCCGGTATTCCCCAAGTGTAGGGATCGTAGCATAGCGATTAATACCGGAGTCGATCACAGGGAATCGGGGTATCTAGTTCATTAATTCTCCTAAGGTTGATACAATTATTACTAAACCTAAACTAAAACGGAAAATAAACTGGACAGAGGATTGTCAGTCCAAAGTCAGGAAAATATCGTTGCGAACAAAAGCAAATAAAATAAAACTACAACTAAGAAAACAATAAAGCTAACAAACATGATAATGACTGAAGCAAATTAACATAGGACAAACATGATCCACCATCCCGCAACCCTTAATTCTTTCCTAGATTATCTTATGATGATTCAATCAAAGTTGTGGTTCACCTAATCAAAGGTATGAATTCCTACTTCCGTAAGTAATCCGTCTATCAATCTCATCATCTTCCGATCTATAGAGATTAACGCTCTCAAAACAAGGTGCAAGATTTATTAGATCTAACAACCTAGAAATCTAACCTATCAACTTCCGTTATGTCAAGGTTAAAAGTCTAATCTTTCCTATGGTGATCTAAGGTTTACACCGATTTCCATCATACGGTAAACATCAAATAGCAATACATCTTCCGATATCGATTGCATAAACAAATAAACAAAGGAAAGAAACAAACTTGAAATTAAACTCACAAAATATCCAAAGGAAGAAATAAAACGCTGCTGGAAAAGTTTCCCATGGCTGCTCCAAGTTCATATCTTCAGGCCATCATCAAGATCGAACAAGAAAAGAAAACGAAAATAAAAACCTAACTAATCCGCAACCCCAGCCTCCCTAAAGGGGGCTGGGGCCGCCTAGGGTTTTTCTCTAATGATTGTGTATCAATAGGTCTCAATAATGTATCTTCTAGGGTTGAAATCGTGCTGCTATTTATAGAAAAGTAAGGCGGCTGCTGCTTAAGTCGGCCGTGGACGCCCGTCCATTCCTTCTGGACGCTCGTTCGGTCTTGTTGGACGCCCGTCCACTTCAGCGTCCAAACTCTCTGAATCAACTTTTCATCCTGGACGCCGCTCACTTTGATGGACGCCCGTCCATCCCGGACGGGCCTTGGACGCTCGTCCAATGTAATCCGCATTCGAAATCTTCAACTTTATCTCTTTTCTTCTAGCCAATTCCATCCTTATCTCTTTCTCATCAATTAAATCCGACTTGATCAACCTTTAATCCTCTTTTGAACCAATATTATGCATCTACAAGTTAATCAAAACATCGCAAAATGTAATATCATTCAAACCAACATAAAACCATCAATAAAACACATAAATTAACCAATTTTGCGATTAACCCGTTAAAAACATCACTTGCTCAATATTTCAATATAAAGCTCGATTTCTATGAGAAACATAAGAATATGGAGAGAATTGTTACAAAGTATATCCTTATAAAACGTATAAAATCATCCTTAACAGGCATCATACAAGTGTTTTCTTGGGTCTTGGCATTGCAGAGCCTATGCATTGTTTTGTGCTGTTGTTGTAATTTTTGGTTGGGGATTTACTACTTTCAAGAAAATGGAAGGGAAATAATTAAAATAGAGAAAATCCTTGTCACAGGACAAAGAATAAATTTATCCACTAAAAAGGGTTGTTCTAGGAGGACATGGCTTTTTTGTACAAGTTTATAAGGCCATCCTCACAAATTCAGGAACCATCTTGGGCGCCGTTAAAACAATCTTCTTAACATTCTCATTCTCATTCTCAAGGTGGGGGATCTTGTAAGAGGAGATGAGGAAATTATTGGTTATTTGGTCCTTTGATTTACTTTTGAGTTGAAAATCTGGCAATTCAACTCTCTTTATTAATGAACGATCTAGATGCGCTAGCTGTGAAACGAGAAGAATCATACTCGAGTGTAAGAGGGTGTGACGCTCACATTTTTTCACTACATAATAGAAGCGTGTAAATATGAGTTGGATATATCACACCACTCTATTTATTATACCATTCGGATTATTTTTGCATCTTAATTTTTTTTTATCCCACTTGAAAATGGTATACTGCAAGATCAAGAGACAGTAATTTATTTATTCTACATAAAGAAGCAAAGAATAAACAATTGAACAATAACGATGACATGTGTCTATGAGTCCCAGACATGATAGCATCTTCAATAAAAACACTACTTCATATCAAATTCTAAACATCTCGTTTCAGGTTGACCTTTGAAACGAGGAAAAAAGTTATATCAAAACGATTAGTTTTGTTGTTAAAAATGTAAAAACACACGCCTCCGGTGGACCTTTGAAATTGCCCCCGTGCCTTCATTCGAATTTTTTTTCCGGATCCGTAACTGCTCCAAATCCTGAAAAAAAAAAAAAAACACTTGACATTATGAGTGTAACTATAGAGTATAGGTGAAGTGTGTCGTCTTCTTTTAACTGTACGTCTACCACTGCTGCCCTGCTGCCCTGCTGCATGTTAGGTGAAATAGAGTGAAGAAACAGGAAAACTTAATTAACAAGAAATATGATGATGCTATATATAGCCTGTAGGCTGTAAACCTAAGAGAATGAAATGAAATTTGGGAATATTTAAAAAAAATTGTTCACGTCCCCTCCCCATTGAGATTCGAGAATATATATTTTTATGAAAAAAAGAAATGATTCACCGTAAAAAGATATTGTAAATATCATTTGTGCCATCCCCAGTGCCTTCGGCTTCACCTGACCAGTGACCAGTGACCAGACTAAACTGCAACGGACAAAGTTGACAGAAGAAGAAAAGAGCACAATCCCACGAAAAGCAAAAAACTTATTATTTTACAAATGGCGGGCTGTGCTCTCTCTCTTCTGTCAACATGCATCATCGATCACTCCACCATCAAAGCTCCATCACCTTTCTTCACCTTATTCCTGCATATACATATATATATATATCTATATTCTTCCTCTTCCTTATAATATATTAATATATTAATATTATATATATATATATATATAACTAAAGAGATTGTAGGAAGTTAATAAAGAAACTTTCGGAACCCACATGACATGACAATCCTTTTAAACATTGCATGACATGTGAGCATCATGTGATCTTGTTTCCTTGTAGTATTATTTTTCACCCAAAGGAAACAAAATATTATTAATCGGACTACCACCGAAATGATACAAAACGGCCAGAACAACACCGGAACCACCCGTCCACCGCCGGAAAAGCAAACCTAATGCTGACCAAGAAAACCTTACAACATATAACATTATAATTAATCTTTTGGCAAATATTGGCACCTAGGCTAGTTACTTGTTACCCAATTTTTATAGGAAGTGCCGGCATGACATGACATCTCAACCATTTGGTAGCTAGCTTCATTAATTGTGATGATGACACTTAACATACACATTTATGTAATTAATAAATAGTTTATGGAAATGATGTTTGATACTCACATGCAAAGACAATAGATCTTAGGAGTTACTGGATCTATTATGATTCAAGTAAGGTCGTTAGACCTAAATTTTAAAATGTTACATGTAATATCATATATAGATCATTGTGAAATCGAACTAAATGTCACGTCATGATAGACGATGTGACCCAACCTTTCGAATCCTTCAATATGGTACCGACGAGGACACCGGTTCCTTAAAGGGTTATGTCACTGCCACAACCACTCTATGGCCTATGGGCATTGAGAATTCCTATGTACCGTACGCTTGGAGGATACTATAATGCTCGTCAAGAGGTGTCGAGAGCATTGTTCTTTTACATAGGAGATATTGGTCTCCCATGCTAAGCGAACGCAATATCAACACTATTTTGACTTTGTGCCCAGTACTATAAATGCTCGTCAGAGGCCAAAACAACCCTTCATTGTAATGGAAAGCATCTTGTGTCAATGATAGTATCTGAGCAGTTGTGACGATATGATTAACTTTTTCTTAATCGGAAGAAGGTAGTATCCAACTTTTTTCCTTTTTCTTGAGACCGTTTTTTTGACGTCAACGAAAGATACACACACGCACCATTTTTCGCCCCAAGTGGAATTCATACCATGGTCACTGTGAGGTTATGACCTAGTATTAACCACTAGACTGATACCTTGTTGGTACCAATTTATGCTTCATTGTTACATATTTCCTCAAATTGCTTAAAAAATATCCAATTTCACTCAAAGAAAGCTGAAAAACTGAAAGTGGCTTATGCTAGCCAACTATTCTCAGAAAAATAGAACTCCATCAGATAAAATGATTTTTTTGTGTTTTGACAACTTCATCAATTATATTGAAACAAAGGGAGTGTGTAATTAATGTAAGCTCATTTTCGGTGTACATTTATTGTATTTCATTGGAAATTAGCCACATTAATAATTCGATACGGTGGTACATAGAAATACTTTGGCCACATACACATTACTATTACAGACACACACATTCATATGTATGTATGGACATAGACATAGTTGTGACATATACAAAATCTTTGTTTATATGCTATTAGAAGTTTAAATCCAATGTTGATGCCGCCTTCGAAGAAGATACCAAAGCTATATGAAGGTTGTTACGTAAGAGTCGTGGGACAATCATACACAACTTTTCCAAGAACTTTGATGGAGGATATGACACCATAGTGGGTGAAGCTTTAGTAATTTATAATACCTTGATCTACGCTTTATCTTGGGGTTATTTCAAAGTGTTGTTTGAAGGAGATTCTCAATCGATCTATCGTCGTCTAACTGATCAACTAGAGGATCTATCGAGCTTAGGAAAGCATCATTGAAGATTGCAAAACTCGTCTTCCTACTTTTATTACTGTTTCATTTTCCTTTCAAAGAGACAAAGAAATGTCCATACTCATCTGTTAGTTAGAGAAAGTCTCCATCATCTTGGATGTGTAGAATGTGGTTCATCCCCTTCTCATGTGTTACTTGCATGTATTGTTGACTAAAAAAATTTGCTAAACCTTCCAAACATAACATTTACAATTGGCACTCCTTATCCCCTGGATATGGCCTAGGGGTAAGCGGTTGAGGTGGTGTAGTGCCAGCTGTTTCCTAAAGCCGGAGGGTGGGGGTTAGAGTCCCGTAAAGGGCCGGCCCCTTTCGGTAAGAGGATATATTAAGCAGCCACATCCCTGAGCTACTAGGTCCAATGATTAACCTCTCCTCGTACTCCTGTGGGATCGGGGGCGAGGGGGCCCTTACGGTTATGGTTTAACAGTTTTTACAATTGGCACTCCTTCTCAAAATTTGTATGTACAGCTAAGGACAAACTCTTTGTTTGGTCCCGAGAAAACTATGGAGCTATAAGAAAACAGATTGCAAAAAATGAGAAGGCCATAAATCAACTTCATGTTGCAACGTACATGGATATCCAACAAGAATAAATTAACCTTATGCAAAGAAATCAACCATCTTCAACTGATTGAAGAAGATTATTGGAAACAATGTAGTAGAGACGATTGTTTAGAAAGAGGTGACAGAAATACTGCATTCTTCCATCACAAATCGAGCTCTAGGGAAAAGCAAAATTTCATAGCTTCAATCAAAGACATGGAAGGTAAGTTTTTTCTTCCCAAACCGACCCCATTATTATTATTAAAAAGGATAGCTAGCTATTTCCTTCTTCTCAAAACTTTTCACCTCTCAACTCCCAAACCAGCAATCAAAGTACTCTCCCACTCTCTCCTCGCTCCCTTTCAATACTTTATCAGACCAACAAATGACGTCCCTCCTCTCCCAACCCTTCACAGAAACAGAAATCCTCGAAGCCTTAAAACACCTTAATTTCCCCTAAAAAATCACCCGGACCAGACGCACGTATTGCACGCCATTTTCATTCAGAGGCACTGGGATATTCTTGGAGCTAAGATTATGGAACTCTGTCTTTCTTTCCTTAATGAAGGAGGTGATCTCACAGCAGTAAATAATGCTTTCATTTCCCTTATTCCCAAAATTAAAGAACTCACTCTAATGTCTGAATTTAGACCTATTAGCTTGTGTAATAATATTTATAAACTTATCTAAAAAACATTAGCTAATAGACTAATAAAATTTCTTTCACATGTCATTAGTTCTTCACAAAATGCTTTTATTCAAGGAAGACCGACGATGATGGATCTCGTCAAGAAGAAAATATGGGCCAAGTGTTACCCTAGTGATAGTGAACAAGAACAACCCTAAAGAAACCCTAAAGTTTGGAGTGGTGCTTGATTATTTTTAGACTGAGCTTGGAACAATGTATCCCAAGTTGCCTACATATCCTATGTTTCTTTTAGGAATCAAGCCTCTCGTAGTTACTTGGGATTGTTTATTTAGAGGACATCTCGTCCGGATTACGTTACGCCGTAGTCATAACGGATTTCTTTGCGTTAATCCCTTTAGGATTTAATTAAGAGATAATTATGAGTAGTTTGAATATTTGAATAAGAGTCCCATGAGATAAAGGATCCCATCATGTTTATCTTATTATTTGAACATGTGCATATTTCGGATAAGGGAGGCTCTGGTCGACCTACGTCGAGCTCCCTAGGCCAGTTTGGCTCGAACTGTGTTGGCCCAAGCTCCATAACGACCGATCTGACATGCGGTGGTCTAAGGAGAGAATATGACAGATCTCCCATATGGGGCTTAGATCGTCATTAGGCACGAGGTGGGCTCTTGACCCTCATCCTTTCATTTCTCTATCTTTATTTAATGTTCAGTCAATCAGGAGATGACACGTGGCGAACGTAGGTCCGACCTCCGTCATAAGCCTCTTAGACCTGTCCGAGAGATTTTAGGGTCGAAGAAGATAGGTGATTTGGGTTTTAGGGTTAGAGTTATTGATTTTGAAATTGGGGGTAATTAAATCAGAGGCAAATTGGGTATTTTGCATGGAAAAGGGTATTTTAAAGAAGATTTTGTTTCCCAACACTATTTTAGAAAATATTATAGTCAAACAGTTCTTTATTACTGGAGTCTATTTAATGATGAGAGCCACCAAATAATTGATGTTATTAAATAAAATCAAGTTAATAGCCGTTTGCCTTCTCTTATATATAAAGAAATAAATAAAATGAGAGTGATCTCTATTAAGCTCGTACTAGCATTCTCTTCTAAGATCATTGATTTTTATATGAATGACTTCTATTTTGAAATCGTTACGATTCTTCTAACCGTAGACTTTGGAATTGATTGGGTCGACAAAAAGATGAGATTTTTGGGTGGTATCTGATGTAGAAGGCTATTGAAATGGAGATTAAAACAAAGCTGATACTCTCAGCTCTTCGATTACAATAAGGAAAATATTCAAAAAGTGTCTACAAGTGTTCAGACTTTTAGGTTAAATACCTTAACCCTCCAAAGCTAAAGGACAAAACTACCCTTCTTAAAAGAAATAAAACAAACAGAATAAAATATAGCAAAAAGATAAGTTTAACATAATAAGCTATTTAACATAATAAGCTAAATATCAGATTAAAACTACGCTGCATTAGTATCTCTTTAAGTGGTGAAACGACTACCTAAATGATCTGGACTACACGGTTTATATTATGGATGCTAACTGTGTTGTTTAGATCATTTAAGTGGTCACTTCACCACATAGAAATATACTTCCTAAAAATTCCCGACGAAAAGGCACTCTACAAAGATGACGACATTATTTTGTGTTGAGGTGAAATAAAAATTGGATTGGTGACCTGTCATAGTTACGCTTGCTCAAGGGCAGATATCCTCGTACATTGTAGTTGTTCAAGCGAAGCGCTAGTTCAATGCTAAACCCGCGCCATGTCTTGCGTTTTAATGTCATGGAGAACACATCACAGAACAATCAAAATTAGAGCTTTTTCTCAAATGGGAATCTACAATAAACTTCCAGTAAGATTAAAAAAGAGTACCCAAAGCAGAACATCAAGCAGCACGTCATTATCAGGCAAGAATCCTTCCTTACCTGCCTCTCTTTTCTTTGCTCTTTTGTTATTCATGCATCTTTTGCTCAAATGCATAAAGTTTCGAACTTTACGATTCAGGTGAAGAAGTAGGCAAAAGTATATATACATTTCTCACAATAGGGCGTTGGGAATCTTTGAACCATATGGACTATAGAACAGCTTCTTTAAGGCCTATTCATGGAAGACTAGCTTTGAAATTTCTCAATTGGATGATAGAGCTACCTAATTTGGAGCTTTACCATATAATCCATGTCTACTGCATCACAGTTCATATACTTACAAGGGCAAGAATGTATGACTATGCTAAGTCCATTTTGATGCGGTTAGCTGGAATGGGTATCGGGTCGAGGGACGTTTTTGATCCTTTAATGAGAACATATACGCTATGTAACTCAAATCCTGGAGTTTTTGATCTTTTGATTAGAATCTATGTTAGAAAAGGGATGATTGGGGATGCCTTGGAGACGTTCCGTTTGACATGTTCACGGAGGTTTAGGCCATCCATATATACTTGTAATGCGATTTTAGCTGCAATGGGCAAGGGCAGAAGTGTTGGGGGTGTTTGGTCCTTTTTCAAGGAAATGTTGGAAAATAGTGTATGCCCAAATGTGGGAACTTTTAATATATTGTTACACGCGCTTTGCGGGATTGGAAAGCTTAATAAAGCGCGGTATGTATTGAATATGATGGAAGAAAGTGGTTATGCTCCTAATGTTACCACTTACAATACTTTGCTTAATTGGTACTGCAAGAAGGGGAGATACAAAGCTGCTTTGGAGCTTATTGATAGAATGAGTAGTAAGGGGATTGGGGCCGATATCCATACGTATAACGTGTTGCTTAATTATTTTTGTAAAAATTGTGAGAGTGCAAAAGGTTATTTATTGTTGAAGAAAATGAGAAAGAGAATGATTTTCCCGAATCAAGTAACGTACAATACACTTATCAATGGGTTTGTCAAAGAGGGGAAAATGGGAGTTGCTTCGCGGTTGTTTCAGGAGATGTTGAGCTGTGACGTTTTTCCGAACCGTATCACTTACAATGCTTTGATAGATGGGTACTCAAAGCAAGGCAATTTCGTAGTTGCTTTTGAACTTCTAGAAAGCATGGAAAGAAGAGGACTGCAACCTAATGAGATTACGTACGGATCTATTTTGAACGGTTTATGTAAGCATGGAAAATTGCATTCAGCAAGAAGTTATCTTGATAGAATGAGGCTTATGGGTGTGGTTACTACACCAAATGCATATGCAATGATAATGGATGCTCTAAGTAAAAAAAGAATCCTCAAAGAAAGCGTAAAGTTGCTTGAGATGATGTGGGAAGACGGTGTAATTCCTGATGATGTCACTTATTCGATTCTTGTGAATGGATTATCTCAAGCTAGAGAGATGAATGCTACTAGGGAGGTAATGTGCAAAATGTATAGATCTGGAATCGATTTTAACATGGCCATGTACTCTACATTGCTGTACCATCTTTGCCAGCAGGGAGATATCAATAGTGCATTCAGAATATACGCATCAATGCATCGTAATGGACATAAACCAAATCTATTTATCTGCAACATGTTAGTCTCTTCTCTTTGTAGAAGTGGAAATGTGAGAGACGCGGAAGATTTCATGCATCACATGGTCAGAATCGGCATTAAACCGAATTCTGTTACATACGATACCGTCATCTCTGGCTATGCAAGTTTAGGTGACCCCATTAAAGCTTTTTCCTCTTTCGACGCAATGCTTGAATCAGGTCATTACCCTAGCCCATATACATACAGCGGCCTTTTAAAAGCACTATGTAAAGGTGGAAACTTTGAACTGGTTGCGAGGTTTTTTTCGTCAATCTTGCGCATCCCGTTTGCTGTAGATGTTGTAACCTTCAACACATTACTTGTTGAAATATGTAAAACGGGCAATTTTGTGATGGCAACAGATCTTTTGGATCAGATGATACAGCATGATGTGGTTCCTGATTTATATACTTACACAATATTCCTTTCGGGTTTGTGTAGAAAGGGAAAGGTGGCTACAGCTATTCTTTTGTTAGGAAGAGCACTGAGAAGAGGATTCCCCTTAATAAATCCGGTAACATACACTTGTATCATTAATGGGCTTTTCCGTGATGGACTTCCAAAAGCGGCTAGCTACTTCTATGATGAGGTGGCGAAAACAAGTCCTGGTATTGATATGATAACAGTAAACACTATGATGGATGGTTACTCAAGAATAGAACAGACAAAAAAAGTCGGGCATTTGTTTTCTACGTCAAAAGCCAAGGTTTTATGTCCGAGTTTAGCTACTTACAATATTCTATTGCATAGCCATTCAAGACGACAAAATGTAACAGAGTGCTTTGCACTATATCACACCATTCTGAGGAACGGTCTCTGCCCGGATAAATTGACTTATCACTCCATGATTTTAGCACTGTGCAGCTCGGATATGGCGGACCTCGGTATCAAATTTCTGGCAAAGATGATTGTCAATGGGGGGACTTTGGCAGATAGTAAAACATTTAACGTACTTATCGCTAGATATAGCAAAATGGGCAAGACTGACAAAGCGTTTGATCTGTTAAACATTATGGCTTTTCTTGGAGTTCCTCCTGATAGAACTACCTATAATTCCCTTCTCAATGGGCTAAATAGGTCACATGATTTTCAAAGCTCTCAAACGCTGTTGCATATTATGTGGGAAAGCGGCATTATTCCTACGGAGAGACAATACAGTAGTCTAATTAAGCTCATGTGTAAAGCAGGAGATATACGTGGAGCGTTTAAGTTTAAAGACACGATTGGAACACTTGGTGTAGATTCTAAAATGATAGCTGAAGGTGCTATGGTTAGAGGCCTAGTGCTACGTAAAAAGACAGAGGAAGCAATGTTCCTTCTTGATTGCTTGTTAAGATCACAACTTGTTCCTACTGTTGCAACATTTACGACCCTTGTGCATAGGTTTTGTCAAGAAGGTAAATTCTCTGAAGCACTTAGTTTGAAAGAGACAATGGAACATCATGGTAGAATGCCCGACGTTGTGGTATACAATGTTCTCATAACAGGACTTTGTATACATGGTTATACCGATCAAGCGGTTAATCTATATCAAGAAATGAAAGAGAGGGGTGTCTGCCCAAATACTACGACGTTTGATGTGCTTATTAATGGAGTTTATCCAGAAAGTGATCCTATTTATCTAGAAACGCTCATAATGGATATGGAGAAAAGAGGATTGCTTAGTCAAGATTCAGATGCTCAAAGTCTGTCTGATAAATTGTTGGCTGCGAAGAAAAAGTTGATTTTTTTGAGATTTAAAACCAAGGGAACAGGTGGGTGGAAAAGATGAGAAGCTGGTAGTTTTCAAGAGCAGACGGTATTTCTTGCACACTGGTCATGGAATTTTCGATTGGAGTGCATGATTTGTGCGTAGGGGGCCTTCTTGTATAATCAGGTTTTTCTTATGAATGCAACCTTATATATACATTTAATGCATGCATTTTTCAGTAGAGTTATTACAGGTGTGAGAGACAGAGGTTAAATGATTACTATTTCCTAGTCCTTGTGAGAAGTGAAGCTTGAAAAGGCTGTAAGAATAATCTATCTTTAGCCCTTTGGTTTTCGTATCAAAGTGGTTTGCTGCAATGCTTGTTCTTCCACGATTGATGAAGCTTAACTTACGGTATTGCTTTTACTTGTTTCACTGCATGAAGCCCATTTGTTTGAGGAATTTTTGTATGAAAAGCAATTATTGCATCACACCGTTGGATGGATGACATGCGTGTATTAAGAATAAAAAATTGGAAGAACCGTCGATACAACGCTTTTTGCGTACATTTTCTTAGACTGTGTATCACTTCGACATGATCTTATCTTTTGGAACTGACAGGAGTATCATTTATCTAAAGGGAGCTCGTTTTGAAGCCAGAGACGCGAAACAGAGGAAGCAGTTGTACAAAACTGCTAAAATTCTTCAATGGAAAACGAAGAACAAGCTGCTCAATATCTTTCCGGGGGATTCAGTTGCATCGTATCGTATGTACGTATATATGTACATTTGTTTCCGATTATATATATGACCGGCTGTTGTATTGTAGATGTAGCCTCATTCATTTGAACATTCACAACTCTTGTGCACAAACGGCTTTACCATAATAAATATAAATAAACCTCTTACTGCACAGAAACTACTGCAAGTCTGCAACTTCATTTTATTCTTGGTCATGAGTTTGGAAAGGCCTTCACAGGTAACCTCTTGCATTTCTACCATTAATAATTTCTTGAATCTCTGGATATTTCTTATTCAAGTAATCCCTAGTCTATAAAAGGACAGTCATGTGCATGAAATTATATCGCGTATATATACACGGGGCTAGAATATTCAGGACATTTCAACCTATTGAATACAGTCCTATAGAGATAAAAGAGAGAAAGAAGAAGATGATTAAGAGAAAAGTTTAACTCTTATTATTTCACTTGAATAAACAGCCTCAATTAAATAGGCATATTACAAGACTCTTGAACTTAAAGTAAAAGGCATGCTTATCTAGGAAAGAGAAAAAGCAACAAAGTAATAAATACTACTTATGATACACTTTATAGAGTGGGTAGTAATAAGTGATCCTTGTAAGGATGTAACCGGCCTATTTACTAAAATAAAACATGTAACAATATGATACATAAACAATACTATGTATATATTCAATATATTCAATACTCCTCCTCAAGCTGGGATGTAGATATCTAGCAGACCAAGCTTGTCAATACACTTTAGAGAGAAGTGCTAGGTAGACTTTTGGTGAACACATCGCCCACTTGATTTTTTGAGTTGATATAAGATAGAAGAATCATTCCCTTCACCCCTTCTCTTTGATAAAATGTCTATCAATTTCAATATGCTTTGTCCTGTCATGTTGTACAGGGTTCTTAGTGATTTCAATAGCAGATTGACTATCACTGTAAAGACAAGTAGGAGTAGAAATAACAAGTCTTAGTTCCCTCATAAGCTTCTGTACCCATAATATTTCACACATACAAACAAAGAATTGCCCCGTACTCACCCTCGCAGAACTTCTAGCCACAATGCATTGTTTCTTGCTTCTCCAAGAAACTAGATTACCAAAAACATAAATGCACCATCCGAGGTGGATTTTCTATCAATATTGCAACCAAATTTCCCAATCAAGCATCCACATATGCCTCAATTCTTTTATTTCCTTCTCGTTCGAATAGTATACCCTTTCCCGGGTTCCCTTTCAAAAATCTTAATAGTCCGACAAAGAAAGATTGTAGTGTATTTCCTTTGGAGAATGCATGAATTGGCCGAGAGTACTTACAAGAAATGATATATCCGGCTCGGTATGAGATAAGTAGATTAATCTACCTATAAGCTTCGATATTTTTCTCGCATCAATGTCCGGTCCAAGATCATCTTTCCCAAAGTTCACAAGATTATCAAGAGGTGTACTAACAGTGTTTGCACCCCAACAAGCCATAATCCGACAATAAGTCCATAGTGTATTTCCTTTGAGCGAGTAGAATACCCTTGGATGATCTTGCAACTTCAATACCAAGGAAGTATTTCGAGCTCCTAGGTCTTTTACTTCAAATTGCCGATTCGAAAGGTCTTCAAGGAGCCGATTTCTTCCTCTCGAGTTTCCGTGATGATAATGTCATCCACATATACAACGAGGATAGTTATCCTACCGTAATGACCATGTTTGTGTAATACATGGTATGATCACCGTGCCCTTGATGATATGTAGCCTCCTTCATAGCCTTGGTAAACCCGTCAAACCAGGCCCTCGGAGATTGCTTTAATCCATGATAGCCTTGTTTAACTTCGTAACATGATTGGGTTTGATCATAAAACCAGGGGATAGTGCATATAAACTTCCTCTTTCGCATCCCCATTTAAGAAGGCATTTTTGATGTCCAAATGATGAGAGGCCAATTCATAACAAAGAAGAATGGAAATTAATATCCCGACAGAGTTTAATTTAGCCACAGTGTGCAAAAGTTTCATTAAAGTCAATACCTTGAGTCCGTGTAAAACCCTTGGCAACCGCCTTGCCTTGTATCCGTTAATGGTACCATCGAGTTGTGTTTGATGGTAAAGAGCCATCTACACCCCACCGGTCTTACTCCCCGTGGTTTAAGAACACAATCCCAAGTATGATTTTTATCTAAAGCAGATAGTTCTTCAAGGACAGCGTTTTTCCAATTAGATCACTTAGTACGCTCAATGGACTTGGGAATATTGTGGGTGTCGATATTAGATAAGAAGGCTTGATAAGGTTGTGAGACTTTACGAAGGCCACAAATTTTTGAATAGGATGTTGAGTGCAATTTCTCCTACCTTTCCTAAGGGCAATAGTGCGGCTCGTGTTCAATACAAGGGAGGTGTTAGGTCAAGACAAGATTCGAGGAGGTAGGTAAAGTAGATGAGTGCTCGCTTTCTTGAATAGGCCGGATAAGAGAGTCATCGCAGGTTCAGTGTCTCCAAGTGTTTCGGTGTAGATAATGGCCTCTTTTTCAAAGTTGATGGGTGAGTTTTTTAGTGGGAGAATAGTTAGGCATGATGGTATCATCAACACTAATGGGCAAGGTGACAAGATTCTCTCGGAAGAAGGTTTTGTTCAAGGGATTTGATTTCGCATTTGGCATAACGGCCGATCTTCAATAAAGGTGACATCAAAGGTGACATAGTCTTATGTGTTTTGGGGTCAAAGCATTTGTACCCCTTTTAGTAGGAGAATAACCAAGGAAGATAGTCTTAACGTACCTAGATCAAGTTTTCCTCTTTGAGGGTTATGATTGTGAACAAAAGCAAGGTACCCAAATATCTTTAGAGAGATATCGATAGAGTTTTGTGTCGTGGTAGTACCTTTGAGGACATTAATGGGGTTCCCGAATTTCAACCGTCTAAGGCATTCTATTGATCAAGTAGGTGGCGCTTAGTAACGCCTTGGCACCAAAAAAAAATAGGAACATTATAGTAAACATCAAGGTTCTCGGCAACTTCTAAGAGATGTCTATTTTTCCTCTCTCGCTACCCCATTTTGTTGAGGTGTGTTTGTACAGAGGATTGATGGACAATTCCCTTTTCGCAAGGAAAGGAGAGAGTTGAGAGTTAAAGTATTCGGGCCCCATTATCCGATCTTAGGATCTGAATTTTGGTTTTAAATTGTGTTTCAACAAAGGTGTAAAAATTTGTGAATATGGTTGCAACATCAGATTTTTGGTTCATTAAATAGACCCATGAAGTTCTGGAATGGTCATCGATGAATGTGACAAACCACGGTTTTTTGGATAGATTTGAGACCCTAGATGGACCCCAAACATCGCAGTGTGCACAAGAGTAAAGCGGAGCAAGGGTGTATAGGGAATAGATTTGTAAACATTTCTAGTTTGTTTACCAAGGATGCAAAATTCACACTTCAAAGTGTTTATACAAACTCCGTAAAATAACAAAGGATACAACTTTTTCAAGTACACAAAATTAGGATGGCCTAGTCTAAAATGTAAGTGAAGAATTTTGTTACATTTAGAATCTAAACTAGCCAATAATCCACTTGTTTCCTCTAGAGCTTGCTATGAAATAGGTAAAGACCTCCCTTAGTACTCTTAGCACCGCCAATCTTCATCATAGACTCCGCATCCCGAAACTCACAACGGGTATCCGTAAAGTTAGCCGAGCATTTTCTATCTCTACAAAACTCGTTTGACAGAGAGAAGGTTACAATTGAGATTAGGAACATAGAGGACATCTTCTAGGGTAATGTTTGTTTGAAGTTTGACTCTACCTTTTCCTAATACTTTCTTTGAAGAACCATCGCCTATAGTAACATAGTGATAAGAATCAATACTTGTGAAAGTTTCAAAAACGTAAAAATCACCCGTCATATGGCTAAGCACCCGAGTCAACAATCCATTTGTGTTCTTCATGTGCAAAGCAGCCTCCAATAGGTGATTCAAAGGGCCGTGGTTGCGCTTTATCGAACATCATCCGATGGGTGTGCAAATGTTTTTCCGAGAAACCGTGCCTCTCGTTCAAAGAACATTATAGGCCCCGTTCGGCCTCCTTTCCTCTACCCTCGCCTTGCCTTGTTGATTTTTGAGAAGATGAGGTGGTTTCCCATGTGTAGGCTTTCCAACATTTTTCCTTAATATGACCCTTCTTTTGCAAAGTGTTCACATAAGAGATTGGCCCAATTTTCACTCCTCTTGCTTCTATTGTACGCCGCATTGGCGCCTCTCGTTTCGTAAATGATGCACCGATTCGGTGACTTTAAAGCCCGAGACAGCCTCCTCCCGGAGTGGGCGTATGCCACCGCCCATAGGCATCACTCCTCTCCTACACTCCTCCTTTCTTAGAATCCGAATGCATCATCAATGGATGGAAATGGAGATATGGCAAGGATTCTTTCCCTAGTCGCTTCATACGTGATGTCTAGACCTCCTAGGAAGTCTAAGCCTATCCCTTTCTACTTCTTTGTTATGAATACCTGCATCCTCGGTACACTTCCATTTCTTGATTGTGAGTTGATCATATTCTTCCCACGCATTAGTTAGAGTATTAAAATACTCATTTATAGTCGCCCGCATTGAACCGTATTCCTCACCTTGAGTTTCAACCCATAAACTTGTACATAGTTGCCTTCATTGTAGTATAAAGACTCCAGCTTTTTCCAGATGCTTTGTGAGCTGATTTTGCATATAAGAAGTTTGAGCTTATTTTTTCCATCATTGAATTCATAAGCCATGATCTTACCACTGCATCTTCAGTCTCCCAAGTGTCAAACTCCTTTGAGTTGGTGTCTGTGGGAGCTATGAGAGATCCTGTGAGGTATCCCTTCTTTCCTCTGCCCAAGACATAAGTGTAAACAGACTGGGACCATGAAACATAATTCGGTCCAGTCAGTTTTTTAGAGGTGATTTGGAGTGATGGATTATCAACTCCATTAAATAAGAGAGAAGTAGAAGAGGAAGAAGATTGAGCCTCTGTCATGCTGTTTGAACAGGGCTGGAAAGAAAAAAAAAGTTGAAAGATCGAAGTCCTGAAAAAAATCAGGGCTCTGCTACCATATAGAGATAAAAGAGAGAAAGAAGAAGATGATTAAGAGAAAAGTTTAACTCTTATTATTTCACTTGAATAAACAGCCTCAATTAAATAGGCATATTACAAGACTCTTGAACTTAAAGTAAAAGGCATGCTTATCTAGGAAAGAGAAAAAGCAACAAAGTAATAAATACTACTTATGATACACTTTATAGAGTGGGTAGTAATAAGTGATCCTTGTAAGGATGTAACCGGCCTATTTACTAAAATAAAACATGTAACAATATGATACATAAACTATACTATGTATATATTCAATATATTCAATAAGTCCCATCTTATGTTTCAATTAATAATCCAAAGGATCTGCTTATAGATTTTTTTTTAACCTTTTGACAAATGAATACTGTACTAAGTTTTGAGCTGGACTTCATGATGCCTGAAAGAAAGTTTTGAAATTTTCTTTTTTATAACCATAAAACTCATACTTACAAGGATATATTGGGTCATATTACATATGATGTCTAGTAATAGATATTGGTGGTCTTTAATGACATCACTCGAAATTCACCGTGACATCACTCATCTTTGATTCGACCTTTCAAAAAAGCCGACTTTAGACCAAACATAGATAATATGTGTGATGTCCACAATAGTAAATTTGTTGTAGTGCCACCAAAGGCGCACGCGTCTGTGAAATTTGACTAATACTTGTAACCTTTGACAAACAAACTCTCAGAGGCCAATCCACCAGCACCACCACCAACATACTTCCCCAATGAAGCCTCGGAATTAGCCTTGCACCTAGCCAGAAAGGTCTGCTGAGCTTTCTCAACATTCTCTTTCTTGCCACCCCATGTCTTAAGCGTGCTTTGCTGCAATGCTCGTCCAAACGAGAAAGACAACGTCCATGGTTTCAATACCTCCAATTTGTTCATAGCATTTAGGTTCACTGTTGCTTCTTCCTCGCTTTGTCCCCCTGATAAGAACACAACCCCTGGAACTGCTGGTGGAACCGTTCTTCGTAATGCTGTTACTGTGTACTCCCCTATCTCCTCTGCTGTAACCTGAAACTCCAAACATTACTTAGAAAAAAAAAAAGACGCCCCTAAAATTTTATCATCATTGGGATAGTTAGAGGGTTACCTTGGGGCTATCAGAGCCAGGGGTGACCATATTGGGCTTCAACAGTGTTCCTTCAAGCAGAACATGGTGTTCATTCAATGCCTTATACACAGCTGCCAAAACAGTTTCAGTAACTGCTGCACATTTCTTCAAATCATGATTCCCGTCTGTTAAAATCTCTGGCTCTACAATTGGAACAAGCCCATTCTCTTGACAAATAATCGCGTAACGAGCCAACCCTTGTGCGTTTTGTTGAATCGATAGCTCAGACGGTTCGTTCGGACCGATTTTAAGAACCGCACGCCACTTGGCAAAACGTGCACCGGCCTTGTAGTACTGAGCACAACGTGCTCCAAGGCTATCTAGACCTTGAGTAGTGGTTTCTCCATTAGTCCCTGCTAAATCAACAACGCCTTTATCAACTTTTATACCTGGAACCACATTGTTCTCTGTTAGGACATCCACAAACAGCTTCCCGTTCGATGCTTTCTGGTAAAGCGTCTCTTCGAATAGGATCACACCGGAGATATACGTCAATGCCCCAGGTGTAGTGAATAGAAGCTCACGAAGTGCTTGACGATTTGCCTCAATGTTTTCAACGTTGATGCTTGATAAACGTTTGCCTATGGTCCCAGTGCTCTCATCTGCAGCTAATATTCCTTTACCAGGTGTGGCTATGTACTTGGCATTCTTGATTAGTTCATCTGCACCCACAACTGTTTTGTTAGCTCATAACCATCACATTCTTGTAATACAATACAGATATACATTAGTTTTAATGCGTGCATGCAAACTTAGAACGTATGGAGGGAAATTAAATAATAATAAAAAAAAACAAGCCACGAGAACAGAAATACAGGGTGTTTTACTGGGCACCACATAATATCTATCACTGGGTGAGATTTGACTTTTCAGATATTGAAATTCACTGTGGTGTCACTAAAAACGCCCTAGATATAAAACGAGAAGCGCACCGGCGTATTTTCCGACAAAGGCCGACATATTTCTTGGGTCTTTGGCTAAAGATAAATGAGGTGAAGCAGACAACAGTACTAAGTAATTTTGTGAAAAGCAAATATGTGTATATATACATACACATATATATGTGTGTGTGATTTCTTAGGAGAATATTCCAATGTTAATTCTTCTTATCCCATATCAACACGTGTAGAGAGATTAGCCCAACAAGAGTTATCCTACAGAGGATAGAGGAATGAGTGACCAGAATTTTTTATTAGCTAAATGCCTACTATTATGCATCCATAACTTGTGTTAAAGGAACTTCTCCTCATCCCCCAGTTTTGTTCTTTTCAGCTGAAACCTTCCAAAAGATCATTAATATTGGCTGCTTCTTGGGCCCCCCGGATCACCGGCTTCTGAACCGTGTCATGCGTACAAGGCAGGATATTTTTACATGCTCTAAAATACCAATCCTTACCGGATCCATCAGAGAATGATATATATAACTATATAACTCTTAAGTCACAATTTTCTGTTACACAATCATTATTTACAGCAGTTGATCTCCAAGACTCAGTTTATTGATCAATGATCGTTGTGAAAAAATGAAACGTAAAACAATATTTATTTACTTACATAAACATAAAAAGGTAATGTAACTGATAAAAAGAGAAACAAATAGCAAGAAAACAACTTTCTGCTATCTGCTGCATTTTCGCAGACTTAAATAAAGCTAGCAGATTCTGAATAAAAACACATAAAATGATGATAATGTAAATATATATATATGCTTTAAATCAATTGGTATAGTCTTCTTCTCCAAAAAGAAATAATGATTTTGTATTGAAGCTCTTCTTTTCTCAAAAAATAAAAATAAAAATAAAAATAAATGTTCTCTCTGCCAAGATATGGCTAAAAAATTTAGTTCCTCAATAAACCAGAAGGGAGAGTTTGCAGGAAGTTTTAATCATCATCGGTGCCAAAATATCTGTCGCCGAACTCCCCCATCCCCGGGATGACACGGAAATCTTCGTTTAGGCCATTTTCAATCTCAGATGTTACAATCTTTATTCTTGGGAAATGTCTACATACCATGTGAACACCTTGAGGTGCCTGGATAAAGTTGACATTTTTAAGATAGAAATTAATGGCATCAACTTTGATTATAATTGCGGGTTAACACACACACACGCGTAAATATCATAATTCAGGCAACTTACAGAAATGAGATTAAGGAATATGATATTTGACTCTGGTACCCCCTTCTTTACAAGTAAAGATATAGCTTCAACTGCCGAATTTCCTGTTCAAAGATGATGATGAGTATTTGAGGGCAACATTGTGTCGGGGCACATCGCACATTTGTAGACACTATCGATTGATATGGGGTGCGACTCGATAATAGTCGATATGGGTCCCACTAGTAGTATGGTTTTCATTTCGACCCAAGAAATCGCCTTGAAATAGAAGGAAGGACTAACCTGTGCCAAGGATAGGATCTAACAATAAGACATGTCTTTCAGAAATGTCTGTAGGTAGCTTTTCATATATCAGCTGCAAACATGACAAATGAAATATCATCGTTAAAAAAAATATTCTCAAATCAGACGACAAAACCACTGCAAAATGTGTATATATTCCTAGGAATCTTACGTTCTTTCCATTATCGCCTTCCCTGTGAATCAAAATCTTGCCGATCTTGATCCCCTTGCAACATGCTCGTAAAGCATTTTCCATACTCTCACCACTGAAACATAGAATGAAAGTCACAATGCATTAGAAGAACGTAAAGCGTTAAAGAATACTTGAAAACAATAAAGCAAACGCATCTTAATCCATTAAAAGCGACCGTTTTTCACCTTCTAATAATGGAGACACCGCATAATCTCTTAGAAAAATCCACCCCGCAGTAAACTGATTCTGAAATGATAAATATTGCATAAAATCGCGTCCAAAAGTCTGGCTACTAGTTTAAGCCAATAGGGGCTATGAAGGACGCTCTTAGTATTACATTCATATGTGAAGGAGGAATGGGTAAGTGCTTTAATATCTTAATTTAGTTTAATCTTTTAGTTGATGTGAGAAAAATAAGATGACACAGACTTACCAGTAGGCGTGATCACCTGCTTTTCTGTAAATGGCAGATGTCCAAGACCATGTTCTACAACCTGAAGAAGATGACAATTCGCGTAATATAATATTTATATTCAAAAAAAATCAAACTCTTGACCTATGAAATAACACAATCACAACAGCAAGAAGTATATACACACCAAACGGATCAATCGATCAGCATAAAACACAAAGTCATGTTTTGTTGTTTGAGCATCCCTTATGAGCGTGTGCATACCGCGTATCTGCATGACAGAAACAAAAATCACCGGAAGAAACAAAATAGCCATCATCAATCACAAAGCATGCATGAAGGTGATTGGGACCTGAAAAGTGGATTGAATGGCGTATAGATTAGGATATATTTTGCAAAGATCATGTTGACCAAGTTTGGTGCAAATATGTTGAACAATCAAATCAATGGCAACATGGTTGTCTCCTCCTCGAGGAATGATAATATCTGCGTACTTTTTTGTTGGCAGTATGAAGTCGTCGAATGCAGGCTTCACAAATTTCGAGTACTGAAAGAGGATGTAAAGTCTTTAATTACTGGAAACTGATTCATTTATTCCATATATATAAAGCATTGCAATAGATATTGATAAGCTTTTACCCACCTGATCTAATACCATTCCAATGTCCCGACCCTTTTCAACTGTATCACGTCTTATTCTCCTCGCTAAACGTACATCAGAATCTGCACTGAAAATTTTAGATAGTCAAGCCACGAGTGTAAAACAATAAAAAAGAAAGCTGCAGTGATTCACAAAGAATAATATACAGTTGGATTCAAAGCAGAAAAGTTCTAACACCACACCGAGAACAATTATTTTAAGTTTCATGTGAAAATGGATGGATTAAAGTGTATGAGCATAAAGGACAATGACAGGACTTTTACAGTCCAATCTTACGTTGAATGAGTGACAGGCAAAAGAACAAGAGAATAACCTGTATCTACAAATATCTTCATGTTCATGAGGTCTCGAACACGAGGATCATGAAAAATCAGTATGCCCTCCAAAATAATTACATCTGAAGGATTACCTGTCAAATAATTCCGTGTTATTTGTCATATTGCATCTGAAAAATGCAACGAGGATTCATAAAGGCATACCATATACAACACATAATTCATCTGGCATAAAGCATGGAAATTTACCCTTCGAGGAGGAAAAACATCGTTTTTGTAACTCTTGTAATCATATTTCGGCATATCTACAGCTTGGCCATGCTTCAATTTTTCCATAGCAGACAATAACTGCTCTATGTCAAATGCATCTGAGCAGAAAGATAAAAATTAAGCAACACCGACAAGGATAGATAGAAGAGCACAACCTCAATTGGAAATGGGAACTCCGGTCTAAGCAAAAAGACTACCACTTTCATTCTCTGAAGAAACTTATTTTCAAATGCTTAATTCAATTACCACTAGTTTGATAAAACTAGACATGTATCAGTAGCATACTTTAGCAGAACGAGAAGGGAAGCCATGATGCAGTGGGAAAGGGATCCTTTGCGCAAAGGTAAAAGTTGTCAATGTGCAACCATAATATTCTAAAAGATAGTAACACTTGAGTTCAAGCAAATAATCATGCAACAAGATGAGGGAAGACGACAAAATAGAAAAAGATGGATTTTTCAAATTTTAAGAAAATTTACCAGGATGATCAAAGTTGTATTCATGCACTCTATTGAGTTCTTCCGGTGTCAAATTATAATAAAAAGAATCCTGCCAATCATGAATATACAATCAGTGGATTAGGCTAAACCAAGTGTCACGATAGATATATATATATATATACACAACCAGTATTTCGTACGAAAAAGATTAGGTACCTGGTTCACAACTACAACACGTTGATCATGAAGCTGCTCGATTATCATATCACAGACAGCAGTTTTACCTGAAGCTGCTCCTCCAGCAACTCCTGAATTAAAACCACGACTTTTTTTTTTATGACAAGAGCAAAAAGTGCTTCTTGAATGCTATTCACATTTTCTATGGCACGATAAAACATTCCCTGCACCGAGACATACCTATAACAAATGGCTGATTGGGCAAATCTTTAGTAGGGGAAGTTGTAGTTTCCTCTATTCCATCCATATGGAAACCTGAAAAATGAACCCCTGATAAAGACTTCATTATATCCTCAACTGGCTTTGCACCCATCTCTTTTCCTGCATTTTTATTTTTAATTTTTTTATCTCTTTTCGGTAAGCTTTGGCACGAGGATTGAGGATTATACAAAGGTATAAACTCTACATGATGAATCATTGAATACCAAAGTTAGCAACTATCTATGATACACGGATACGTTTAATCCATAATGTCATCTCAAAAACAAATAAAAAAAGGTTTGCTTCATGAGAAGGACACCACACTGAAAGATCATATGCTGGCATGATCTAATGCTCATCAAATCGGTGGCAGAGGACGGTGTCGTAACCGCAAAATCGTCACTAACCAATACTTCAACAACAATATATGACTAATAAGCATCTAGATACATGTCACAATGTTAGTCCATATGTCAATTTTCTCCAACTGGCATTAGCTTCAAAAGTTGCAACAACTTAAAAAGGATGGAATTGGCCAAAAAAAAAAAATAAATAAATAAAAAAAGCAAATACACTACAAACAAAGATTGCTAAATAACTGCAATTATTACTTATGGGAGTCAACTTAAGAATCCAATCAGACTATTTTTTTTAGTTGCTATAGAGAAATCTCCTATGTATCTTACAGCATTCTCTATCTGAAGCCCAACCAAAATTCAAGTAAATTATCAAAATTTCCACTTCTGGGATTGGTTGGAAAAATCGAATCTTTAACCAAAATAAATCTGAAAACCAAGAAATCACGATGCCAACAAAATACATTGGGAAGGAAAAAATAAATAAGATAAATATTATAGACTATATGAATAAAAAGGAGATTTTCTTTTCAATGTATATATTGATGAATGTACCTTGTGAGATGGAATTGGAGCTTTGAAAAATGGAGTTTGGCCGCAGAAATCAGAGGAAAAAATTGATGAAAGAGAGGGAGATTTTTAAAATAGTAAGACACGTGTGTACGACACGGACATGATGAATTTACAGGGAAGAGCGCCTGCTCGAAAGGCCCATTTAGAGTGACCCCAATGGTTACACTCAATTACATCTTTCAAACATATCGTTTTCCGTTTCAGTTATATTTTTTCAACACTTAAAATATAATTAACTCCAATAAACAACCTCTATATATCCTTTTAAAAATATTTTATGCTTACAAAGTGATATTTAAATACGTCGCACAACGGTAAAAAAAATAAAAAGATGTCGTATCCGTACACCAAAAGAGTTCAAAATAAAAAAATAAATATTTTGACAGATTAATTTTTTTTATGGAAAAAATAGTATATATAATTTTTTTTTCAATGATGTATATCACCGTTGTGATACTACCGTTGTCTTTCGTATTATTACTCGATACATAACGCATTATTATATAAATGATATTGATGTGTGAAATTAATTTATCGGGTAAAAAAAAGATAAATTGTCTATCGTTCATTCGTGTTAGCGGTAGCCTTCATATTTAGGGTGAGCCTTAATTTTATTTAGGGATAGGGTGTTGGGTTGGGAGCCACTGTGGGCTTAAAGGTGAGTTACTCCCTTTATATTAGTTTTAGAGGTGGGGATAAATCCCCCTATTGGGGTCACTCTTATATTTCGTTTATACTTTATACAGACCTATGTGTGTCTCTCGATGTACTTGAGCTTGTTTGATAATAAATTATGGACAAAAAAATTTACTTGGAGCACTTGCATTATACTACTTTCGTCTCATAAAAAATGTCTATTTTTTAAAATAAATTGTCTCGTAAAAATGTTAATTTAGAAAACCAATACATCATTTAATGAACTTTTTCCCAACATACCCCTATAATAACATTTATTGTTCATATAATCATTTCATATTCCAATAGAGCATGTATTATATGATAGGGGTGAATATGTTCATTAGCATTTAAAATACAACACATTAATTATTTTTTTAATCTGTGTGCACCATAAAAAAATGGACACTTTTTATGGGACAGACGTAATAGTATACTTTAAAAGCTCTAGTTTAGAGATTTAAAAAAAATTGCAACAGATTTTCTACTCCATCCGTCCCGTGATATAAGTCTTTTTAACTTTTTTGTGGTGTCACGTAATATAAGTCTTTCTCGCATCCCAATTCAATATTAAATGTATTTTTTTCACTTTCACGTTAAAAAATGCAATACTATAGGTCAATCTCAAAAACAAATACGATAATTCATTTTGATATTTTAAAAGCAACTCATTAATTAACTTTCTTAAACTGTGTGTAAATCAAGAATGACTTATATTACGGGACGGAGTGAGTATTTTTTTATCGTAAAATATAGATTTGTAAAATTTTCTTCGCATTTACCGCAGTCATCCAAATTCTCTAAATTTTCCCTTATATCTGCCGCATTATATAAAATAAATAATTTCATGCATTTCATCTTGAATTGAGATTCTATAAAATTAGAAAAACATGTATTTAAAATCGTAAAATAGAATATTCGTTAAAAATATTTGATAGGATTGATCTTATATTATGAGACAAATCAAAAAATATATGATAATTTATATTTAATTTGGAACGGATCTAGTACCATTTTAGAGCATCCACTGGTCTATAGCTTCATTCACCATAATTTAAAAGAAATAAATTATACCGTTCTACTTACTTGCAAATTTTAGCTTAGCTAAGTCTACGTACTCCCCCTCAAAAAAAAAAAAAAAAGTCTACGTACTCCGTCCGTTTTTTTAATCTGTCGCATAGAGAATATTCATACAGATTAAAAAAATAATTAAAACAAAAACAAAAAACTAAATATGGAGCTCTTTTTTCTGTAGGGTTTTCAAGAGTTAAACAATATAGACTCTGACTTTTTCTGGATGGTGGTGGAGACGAGGTGGTGGGATACTTTATTTAAGCACCATAGTTGAAGACTAATCCATTTACAAACTCTATCTAAACTTTTTCTCCAATCCTAGATATCCACATGGCGTGATTTGTCAGCAATAGATTTCCGACCATTACGGTTGCTCTTACGATGCAATCTTTATTGTTAATGGAGACTCTTTATCTTTTAATTAATTGAATTTTCTTTTACAAAAAAAAAATAAATGTACCGTAGACGTGGGCGTGGTTCCGTCACCCTTCACTCCCTACCATTTTTGTTATTTTATTGAGAAATAATATGTACACTATATAAGTGTGTAGTGCATTTTCCAATACATGTGTATTAGCTCTTGATTAAAATGAGTAGTGAAATGTTGTGATGGGTCCCGATAAAATTTGTGGTGTTGATTGTGTTGTATATGATGTAGTGGTAAAATGTGTAGTTGATGTATCAATACTCTATTTTATTTACAACAATTCATTATCTCTCTCATTGGCCGTGAAAGAATGAGCTATAGTGCATCCAAAATGCAATATGTTAAAATAATAATTATCCTTAAAACAAAATTATTAATTAAAAAACGGTGTCACTCATCCACGACGAAGAAGAAGAGTGACTATAGTGGATGCTCGGACCTCTTAGTACGGCTACCTTTCACACTGGAGTGTCGTGTGTTGTGTTTGGTATTATTTTGACACGACACGTATTATCGTGTGTCATATCCGACATTTTTTTGATACGAGATGTGTTCGACACGTCTACGTTACCAATGATGTTGACGTGTTAGTTATAAATAAAATAGCATGTCAATTGTAATGAGTCACGTTATCATATAATTAAACATCAGTTTTGGACACCTTTGGAAACTCATGATTTAATTTGGTTTGGTTGCTGATGAGGTCGGTTTTCACCAGTTAATACTTTCGGGTTAACGGATCTAGTGGTAGTTCTCCGATCACATGTAAACACTGAAAAATGGGGTGGTTTGTGTGATATTGTGACTGAACTTGAGTTGGTCTCAAGCTGCCTACGTATCCAATTAGGTCTAATTGGAATCAAGACGACCGTAGTTCTTGAAGGGGTTTATATAGGGAGTGTAACCATAATCCTGCCGTATCCTCCAAGGATTCGGTCATATTTGAATTAATTAGGATCATAACAGATCCCTGATATTTAAGAGATAATATCTTGTTTGTAGTTAGTGTTGAATCAGAGCCTTAATGAGGCTGGATTCTTCCCTCACGTCTATCTTTACTTTATGGAAACGTGTATGTAGCTAATCGAGCGCTCGACCTATAGGTTGAATCCTTACGGTCATGCTCTGTGCGCCCTCTACAAACTGAGCCGTCCTGCAGTGGTTTGGAGGAATGAGGCAGCTCGCTCTCAGGTTTTATGATGGATGCTGGTCGGACTCCCGACCTTTGGTCAAGATGCCCTTCACACCCCACTTGAGCTTAACCCATATATTCGTGACACGTGGCCAAGGTAGAGCCGATCCCCATCATAAGCCCCCCAGGTCGACCTGGACTCTAAGTCTAGGGCGATCTGTTAACGGGACGTGTTCTGACACGTGTCAAAGACGTTATTTAAAATCAACATTATTATCACGGGAAACGAGGCGTCACTACCTTCTGACATAAAGAAAGTCATTACTTGAAGCGTCGTTTAGAGTTATAACCCATCTCCTCAAACGTCCCTTCTCCATTATTGTTGTTTTAAACCCAAGTTCGGAGTGCAAGCCAACGTCTCTCTACTTCTTTCCATATCTGCAAGTAAGTTCTTGTTTTTCCTTCTTTTGGTATTTCAAATTACAATTTTTAGTCCTAGTATTTATGAGGGTGAGAGCCTCTACTCCATCTGACGGTTCCGTAGACAAGGAATTAAGCCCAAAATCTGTTGACTCTAGAACGGAGGAATCAATTCTCCCTCCTACACTCCATCATCTTCTTCTTCTCCGGCAGCGTTTCCGGCTATCCCCCCTTCTCTTTCTTCAACGGGGCTTGATGTATGTGCATTAAAAGAAAGTATCCAAGTATATATAATTTTGTATGAAGATATTGAATTTTAGATGACAATTCTGGAGGACGAGTTCAACAAATTCAAGTAAAACGAGTTCGGGTGATAAATTAAAAGAAAAGATACTTCATATCTTATGTTTATTGTTGAGGAGACGTCTTTGGCAATTATGCGAGAGAATTGGAGTTATCAATTCAGAAAATTAGTGGAATTGAAGGTATAAGTTTTTGCTATCTTGCAATTGTTCTTTTTGTTATATCCTTTTTATCCATTCGATTAGCCAATACCCGAGCCTGACATTACAAGATTGCAAGTCCTACCCGACCTATCTTTTTGATTCCGAATACCTCGATTAGTGGAGATTGGTATCACTCTTAAGCTTGTGGTTTGCATTTATTAAATCCAGTATGCATGATTTCTAGAGTGGTTGAATAGTAACAAAAAAATGAGGAATGTCCGTCCACACACTACACTATTCTCTTAGATAGCAGAATAACATGTAATCTTTAAATTTTGATTGGTTGCATCATCTAGTTGAACCTTCATTTCTTGATATTGTACAACTATCGGTTGTGGCTTTAATCATTTTATCGCTTCTTTGCTCTAGGACGATCAAAGGCTAAGTGGGGAGTGGTTGATGTATGTCAACCAGATGATGTATTTTGCTATATTTTAATCTCATTTCTTAAGTTTTTAGTAACGTTTTCATATCAATTATAGTAAATATTGTGATGGTACGTTTTATTTTTGTAAATAGTAGATATAATAAAATCCCACTATTTTGACATATTTATAGGCTTATCAGCCTATTTTTATTATCAGATTTACCCGTGGTTTTTCTCGTTTTGTTTTGTACAGATACCACGCAGCGAAGTCTTGAAGTAGTGACAATAAGCCCGGCAAATCAAAATTTCGATTATAAAATCTTTTATGATTTCACAAAGATTCGGCCAAGATTGGGAAATATTAGACCTGACACAAATCCGGCGCAGACCGGAGAATTCACGGTCTACGCCGGAATATAGAAAGATTTGGCAAATTTATCACATTTATGGCGCATTAACGGCTCTGACAATTAACATAAATTGAGATTCCGGCGCAAACCGGGGGAAACACCGGCGTACGCCGAAAAGGGAAGTGTGAATTATTTCCTTATCTACTATTCACATACAGAGACGGTTCCTATATATATATATATATATATATATATTTGGCATATCACAAGAGGTATATATATATATATATATATATATATATATATATATATATATATTATTTGGCATATCACAAAAGAAGGGAGACTTGGCCAATTTTCTTTTCCTTTCTATCTTGCAGGCAACAACATATAGGCTATCAAGCCAAAATGTTCCATATCACTTTAGCTATTTCATTATCATTATAACACTTAGAATGTGGGCATCAAGTTGTGATAGTTGATAAGTAAAATCTAGGCTTTTGGTGCAGATTCAGCTAATGATCACCGGGTACGAGAGCAAGCTGTCCTTAGCTAACTCAACGGTTGTAACCGGTAACATTCTAATATTATTTTGTACTGTTAAGCTGATTATTATGAATGCTAAAATAGAAATATTAGTAGTAATAATGAGTAGCTAGACTTGTAACTAGCCAAGACATGTAATTGAACTATTTTTTTATCTCTTTTGGTTGCTCGGATGATGATTATGTATTGTAAATTCCATTTTCGATTATGTTGAAGCTTTTTCTACTTATATTGATTATTAGCTTGTGTTAGAGTAATTAACCAATATTAGCACACACACACACTTAATAAATACCGAACAGAGATATTAGGTGTGAGAACGAGGTAGAAAAACCGGAAGGTAATGTTGACCGTTTTCGGAGTTCAATTTCTTATCCGGGGAATGAACTAATTTGTACTTCTATTCTAACAATTTCCCCTCATACGAGTGTACGAAATTTTTCTATGCCTCCTTCTTGGTTTAAGAGCCCTAAACCTAATGATTCGACATGGTAAATTCAAATTGTACCGGGTCAAATTGTAGTATAGTCTAGTGAACAAGGTCGTCTCCTCAGGGAACATGCAATATAAAGTGTGGTTAAACACCAATTAGCTATTATTGTCTTGATCTAAGTCGCAGTTTTAACAGAAAAGTAATTGTTTTATGCTTCTAATAAATTTAATGATTAATACTAAAGATACTAACCAAAGCAATTTTATTGAACAACAATCTCTTTTGGTTTTATGGATGTGATCAATTGGCCTATTGAGGGTATCCAATTGTGTGAAACGGTGTACTCCTATTCTAACAATTTCCCCTCATACGAGTGTACGAAATTGTTCTATGCCTCCTCATTGGTTTAAGAGCCCTAACCTAATGATTCGACATGGCAAATTCATGAGTACAAATTAGTTCATTCCCCGGGTAAGAAATTGAACTCCAAAAACGGTCAACTTTACCTTCCGATTTTCTACCTCGTTCTCACACCTAATATCTCCGTTCGGTATTTATTAAGTGTGTGTGTGTGCTAATATTGGTTAATTACTCCAACACAAGCTAATAATCAATATAAGTAGAAAAGGCTTCAACATAATCGAAAATGGAATTTACAATACATAATCATCATCCGAGCAACCAAAAGAGATTAAAATAGTTCAATTACATGGCTTGGCTAGTTACAAGTCTAGCTACTCATTATTACGAATACTAATATTTCTATTTTAGCATTCATAATAATCAGCTTGACAGTACAAAATAATATTAGAATGTTACCGGTTACAACCGTTGAGTTAGCCAAGGACAGATTGCTCTTGTACCCGGTGATCATTAGCTGAATCTGCACCAAAAGCCTAGCTTCTACTTGTCAACTATCACAACTTGATGCCCACTGATCGGCCTTTTCTAAGTGTCCAGTCTCACCGGCAGTGTACCGGGTCAATTGTAGCCTAGAATTGGTGAGTCAAGGTCGTATCCCACAGGGAATCTTGTCAAGTACCAAAGTCGGTATCATCCATAGTTTAGGTCAACACAAATACTGAACGTGGTGATTTGTCAGATCACCGGTTCTAACAACTAAATATACAAAACAAAATAAAGATCTAAAACTATATAAAAGAGCTAGCCGAGCTATGATCCAATCTAATACTCACAAACCCTATCTAAGTCCCGAGGTGTTCTTGATTCACCTAAATGTTCTCGATGTCAAGTAGGGTTTCATTTCCTGGCTCTGAGAATAGACATTAATTCAATAATCTACCTTCCTTGTCAGGTTCAACAGTCCGCCTTGATGTCACTCGAAGGGTGTCGATTCCTAATTCCAAGAATATACATTATTTCAATAATCTACCCTCCTATGTCAGGTTCAACAGTCCACTGACCGGATTTAACTGTCCTCACACGGTCTACGATTCATGAAAAGCTCGACAAGTCGATACAAAACCTTACACACAAAACCGAATCTGAACAACTCAGTCGGTTTTACAGGGTGATCTTAGAACCCCGGTTCCTGTATCCTCTCGCAAAATACATATGTAAAGACGATATGTGTGATACAATTATCAAATGTCCAATTTAACAAACGTGGTAAGAATAAGTTCTAGAACTTTGGTAGCATCGAGAATCAACAGTTAAACATCAAGAACACCACATGAACAAGCTAAGGTTTGATTTCGAAGACTATCACATAACTCGACTAAAAACGGATTACCTACTCATTCTAACAACAAAATACAAGAAATCAACAATAAAAGTTAACAAAAATAAAGATCGAAAGCAAGAACAAGAAAGGAAAACGAAATACCAAATATATATATAGCTGTAGAAAATCGAATCTCCGATCGAAATTCCGTCAATAACGCGTCAAGCTATCTTCGAGATCCTCCGGATTACAATAATCTACAACTAAACTAATCTAATCTACCTACAAACTAATCTAAACTATGGAAAAGTGCAGAAAAATGGTAAAAAAAACGAGTTGGGGAAGAAGAGGTAGCAATCTAGATCCAAAATGGGGGTATTTATAGTGTTTAATGAGTTCTGAACGCTAGGCGTGTGCTTAGGAAAGTGCAGGCGCACGCCTAGGATGCTGAAAACACGGACTGAAACTTCTGGACCAATTTAACTGCCAGGCGTGCGCCTAGCATTTCTCAGGCGTGCGCCCAGCTGACACACCCTTAGTAAATCGGCCATAACTTTGTGTGTAGACCTCCGATTTGAGTGATTCAAAATATGTTGGAAATCTGATTCAAATGTCTACAACTTTCATGAAGATATCCAGCCCAGAAAATGCCTCTAAGGTGGATCAAAATGCAGATAAATGGAAGGTACGGTTGTAGTACCAACGAGTTTTGATCCGTTTGAACGTTTAAGCTTCGGGCCCACGTTCCAATCCTCGTATCTCACCTTCCGGACACCTCGAACACCTAAGTCCTGTACAAAATCACAACAAATACCACATGTAATCCCTACAGGACACTAGGTTGACCGAGAGTATAGTAAATACACCGAAAAAGACCAAGAATCCCGGACTTTACGTCCTAGGTCCCGAAATGATAACCAAGGTGTAAATACATCAAGATACAACCAAATGTCTCAGAAAACATATAAAACAAGGTATAATCACATAGTAAATGATAGCCAATTCGACTCTCATCACCCACATGTCTCAGAAAACATATAAATTATATACGTACGAAATACACACAGTTACACAAGACCCAACAAAAACTACGCTACAACACTTCCCAGAAGACGACAATACACAGCTTCGCAAAAATCAACATATGGCAGACATGACACGACGTCACTAAAAAATTAAAGAAGATTATTCATCACAAAACGACAAACGACGACTCAGCAAAAGTCTTCCACTATGCAATGGCAGACATGACAAGATAAGACAAGACACCACTCGCAAATAATGGCATCACTTCAAGCAAGACGACAAAACAACAGCTCAGCCATACCATTATGGCAGACACCACTCACAAAAGCAAACATGACTCCACATTATTACACCACTACAATTATTCTATCTTGAATATAAATAGAGGGGGGAAGAGGGCAGTCTCTCAGACTCCTCAGATTACTAGAATACATTTTACATTTCCACTTTCAACGTTTCTATTTTCTGCAATTGTCTCAACAGAGTAGTTACAAAGAAAACTTTAGTTACATATTTTTATTAAGCAAATCCAAAGACAGGAGAAAGAAAATACATACTCTTCTCTTCAACTTCAACTTCAACAATTTGTATCTCATTTTCAAAACCTTTTAATTAAGGTATAAATTTACATGTTTCAGCATTCAATTTTATATATACATTACTTTGCCATCCATTTAACAATTCATTTTTATAATTATTAGAGTATTTTTGCATGTTTCATACATTTGCCGTCCAATTGTTATATTTGTTACAAATCTTTCATTATTGTTAGTTTGTATATAACAATCCTTTCGTTGATCCCCTGGACGCTCATTGGTATCAAAGCCACACGAAGGGATAGTTATACTTAAGATATTGTCCAAACCCCCTTTGAGAGACATTCATATTTACTGAGTGTTTTTGCCCAAGCAATAAGAGAGCAAGCCTATTGGCATTTTAATCTTATTTTGGGATTGTAGGCACGTATGAATTATTAACAAAGGGACTATGGATTCTATATTTCGTAGAACTACATCTTCTAGGTCTGGATCAAGTTCTGTTCCAGAAAGTTCAAAAAGGATTATACATACAGATGAAATAATAATTGAGGATTTTAATAAATCTCTTGACAATTCGAAAATTCCAAAGGTAAACAAAAGCCAAATATATGAATCATCAAGATTCATCAGTTTTAAATCAGATTTTACCATTAAAACAGAGGAAAGAGATATTCAATTATCAAAACCTTTTGAAACTATACAGCTTCTTTCTGAAAACTCCTTACAAAAACATCGACAAAAATTATACCAATATATACACATCGGTTTAATCCAAGTAGGAATAAAACCTCTAACCGAGAGAAGGGTTAAACACTTCCATTTTAGTCATTCTTAGAGACACAAGACACTTAGACTTTGAAGATTCACTTTTAAGTTCTGTTGAATCCAGTCTTTGTACGGGTCCAATTACTTTTGATTGTTGGCCTAATATTTCTATTTCTCTAAATGATCCAAACATCCTCAAATCTCTGGTGCTTCAAATAAAAACGCACAATTACAAAATGTTAGAAGGATCAATTCCTATTACTATTATTTTTAGATTACACTATAAAGCCATGATTTCAGCCTTTTCTACAAAAGTAAGATGTTATAGTCCAAAAGGAGAAACACTTCTCCTACAAACAGATCTTTCAAGGTCTAATAAGTGTACTTCTAGAACCATCAAATGGAAAGATATTACTCTTCCAGATGAATGGGTCTTAGAAAATATAGTCCCAACACAAAATAGGTTTCCAGAACCAAATTCTGAACTAAGACATGTTACTCAATTCAATGATGGCAAGGTAAAACTTCTTTTGACAGAAGAAGAAGTACGAGTGCCGGATACACCGATTCTAGCTCGCTCGCATCGAAGATATATACTTCGCTACAATTGATCTAGGCGAGTATCTCAAATACCATCGATTATAGTACCTCGAACCCAAGGAATTCGATCTCCGATATCCCTGTTACAAGGCTAAGGAACGTAGATTATGTTTCACAGATTCCAAGATCTTTCTATCATACAGAAAACGTAGGAAGTAATGACACAAACACTTCAGAACCAACAAACACTCCTGAACCAACCAAATCATTTTCGGCCATTATTGATAACCTTAATGAACTAAATATCATTGAAAAAGAGTTTACAATTAACAAAAAAGTTCTTCAAAATGACTTTTACTCTGAAAGAAATATAATGAAAAGGACTTGGTTCTTTGACAAATTTATGTTAAAACGACAAGAAATTCAAAATAAATACTATGACTTTGTAAATCAAAATAAAATTCATATATATTTCTTTGACTGGTTTGAAATTTACTCCTTCGAAAATCATATCGATTATCCTTTCACAACCATAATTAGTCCTATTACCATTAGAAATAAGAATCCGGAATGGTAAACTACTCTAAACTCTGAAAAAATAATATCTACTCACCACCCTTCCAGGGAATAAAAATACAACACCAAGATCAATTTGTAGAAGCTTATCCGATTAAACTACCTGGAGAAGACGACAAGAGAAATATAAAAAAATTATTTCCCAAAATAATTATACGAATACTATTCTCCATACAATCGGAAAACAATTAGAGAAAATGGAAAAACAAATGAAGATTAGTCGAACAGAGAATCCTCAAACTAATGATTCCAATATAAAAAGTCCAACAACCCCAGTCTTCAAACCATACCAAGTATCTTCTTCATCCATCAAAGATATACAAAAGAAAAAATCGGATTTATTCAAAGATTTACAAAACAAACTACAAAAAATGACAGCCAGCTCATCTTCTGAAAACCAGATAGCACCGGATACCCCCGCAATGACCCCCACAACAACACTTCATATTAATACGATTGGGAAAGAATATGATTATGACTCACACACAGATACTGATATATCACTAGATAAAAATCAACTAAACAAAATAGGATGGAGTTTACAACAAGTTCCAAACAATCCTCTGGACATAATACCAGTAGAAACTCAAAATCAAAACCGTTTTAATGCATCCTCTGTTTACAATTGGAACTTAGACACTATGAACGAATATCAAATTCTACCATTCCTACAACAAATGACTATGGCTGCAAATGCATACAGAACGCAGCACGGAGTCCAAGATAGGACTACCGCGGAACTATTAATTGCAGGATTTTCAGGACAATTAAAAGGATGGTGGGACTTTTATTTAACATCTGACCAACATGACCAAATACTTAATTCATTAAAATATGATGAAGAACAAAATCTGATTCTTGATGACCAACAAGAACCTCTACAGGATGCTGTATCCACTCTAATACATACTATTTCAATACATTTTCTTGGAGATCCGGCAAAATTAAAAGAAAGAAATACTGAACTACTTTCAAACCTACGCTGTAAGACTTAGTGATTTCCAATGGTATAAAAATAATTTCCTCACAAGATTAATGCAAAGGGATGATTCCAATCAACCTTTTTGGAAGGAGAAATTCCTAGCAGGACTACCAACCTTATTAGGGGAAAAAGTTAGAAATAGAATTCATGAGAATTCAGGTACACAAATTATTGCATACGATCAATACACATATGGTCAACTCGTAAGTGTAATTCAACAAGAAGGAATGAAAATATGCCAAGATTTAAAACTTCAGAAACACATAAAATGGGAAATGAAAAAGGCTAATTTAGAGCTTGGAACCTTTTGTCAACAATTTGACAACAATTCTTTTAAAAATATTTCCTCTTGTAAAGGAGATTGCAAAAAACCCACTTTTCAAAACAAAAAACCCTATCAGTCTAATAGGAATTTATACAGAAAGCAAATAAAACGACCCTCGAACAATAATTTCTACAAAAATAAAAAATATAATACGTCAAAACCAAATTGGAAAAAAGACATTGAATGTTATAGATGGCACAAAGAAGGACATACATCAAATTACTGTAAATTAAAAAGAAAGATTAATGAACTAAGTCTAGAAGACGACATTATGAACAAAATATCAAACTTACTTATAGATTCTGATAGTGACACAACTAATGAAGAAAATACAGATAACAATGGAATAGCAAAAATAGACGATACATTAACAAATACTTTTGAATCCGAAAGAGACAATGAGAAAATGATAAATGTTATCTCCAAAGAACAACAAATCTTTATTGATATATTACAACAAATTAATGACCCAGCTCTACAACAACAATATCTCGAAAAATTATTGGACACTTTTAAGCATGAACCGTTAGCAACAAGTACTTCCAGAAGTACATATGATTTAACAACAATCCTAAATAGGAGTAATAATAATAGAAAAGATAAAATTACAAATCACGATCTCCAAAAACAAATTAAAGAAATAAAAAATGAGTTAAGAAAACTAAAATAGAAACAGAAAAATGATTCTTCATTAATCAAAACCATTATTGAAACAATAAAGGAGAATAGTGACACGCATACTGAAAATGAAGATATTACTCAACAATTACAAAATATTACAACAGCCCCAACTGATTTCCTTTTTGTTTTAAAAGAAATTACATCAAGAAAGTATATCATAAATATTACAATAAAATTTTTAAATGATTTCAAACTTCATACCATCGCACTATTTGCACTGGAGCCGACTTAAATTCTATAAAAGAAGGGTTTGTCCCTATAAAATTCCTACAACAAACCCATGAAAAAATTTCAGCATCAAACAAATCAAAAATAGTCATCTCTGCAAAGACAGAAGCTTCCATAATCAACAATGGGATCTCTCTGATGACATCCTTTGTGGTTGTCAATGACATCCATCATTCCGTAATCCTTGACACCCTTTCATAAACCTTATCACACCTTACAAGGTTTGTCCAGATTCCATTACCTTCAAAATAAATAATAAAAAACATAAGTTTCCATTCTTAGTAAAACCAAGAACTAGAAGTTTAAATTTATTAAAAGCTTCATCAATACATGAAAACAACATTAATAATATAATACACAACAAACAATTTCAGCTCAATGAATTGCAAAAACATGCCTCCTTACAAAGGATAAATAAGCTACTAAATCAACCTACTATAAAAGAAAAAATACTAAGATTACAAAAGATATTTACATCAAAAGTTTGTGCTGACCTACCCAATGCCTTCTGGAATAGAAAGCAACATGTGGTTGATTTACCATATGATACATCTTTTCATGAAAAAGATGTACCTATTAAAGCACGACTCATACAAATGAATAAAGACCTTGAACAATATTGTAGAACAGAAATACAAGATCTTGAAAACAAAAAATTAATCTCTAAAGCCAGATCACCTTGGAGTTGTTCTGCTTTTTATGTTAATAAAGCCCTGAGATTGAAAGAGGAACTCCCAGACTAGTCATTAATTATAAACCACTTAACAAAGCGTTAAAATGGATTCGCTACCCCATACCTAATACCTAATAAGAAAGACCTTTTAAATAAACTCCATGATGCCTTCATATTCTCAAATTTTGATATGAAATCAGGTTTCTGGCAAATACAAATAAAACCTGAAGACAGGTATAAGACAGCATTTACAGTTCCATTTGGACAATACCAATGGAATGTAATGCCTTTTGGTTTAAAAAATGCTCCTTCGGAATTTCAAAGAATTATGAACGACATATTCAATGATTACTCAACATTTTGCATTGTATACATAGATGATGTGCTTATATTTTCGAAAACTATTGATGAACATTTCAAACATTTAAAAACGTTCTTATATGTAATTGAAAAAAGCGGTTTAGTTGTATCCGAATCTAAAATGTCACTTTTCCAAACAAAAATAAGATTTCTTGGGCACTATATTACTCAAGGGACAATTACACCTATCGAAAGATCTCTACAATTCACCTCAAAATTTCCAGATAAAATGATTGACAAAAAACAACTGCAAAGATTCTTAGGATGTTTAAATTATGTCCTAGACTTTTACCCAAATCTAAACAGAATAGAAAAACCACTTCACGACCGTCTAAAAACAAACCCTATACCTTGGAATACAACACATACAAAAATTGTCCAACAAATTAAGAAACAGGTCACACAAATTCCTTTTCTACACTTAGCAGATCCGGCACTACAGAAAATAGTAGAAACTGATGCTTCTGATATTGGTTATGGAGGAATCTTAAAGCAGAAACAAGATTCTAAAGAATTAATTGTTCAGTTTACATCTGCACATTAGAATGAAACCCAAAAGAATTATTCCACAATTAAAAAGGAGATTTTAAGCATTGTTTTATGCATTCGGAAATTTCAAAGTGATTTATTAAACAAAAAGTTTTTATTACGCATAGACTGTAAAAGTGCAAAAGAAATTTTACAAAAAGATGTACAAAACATTGCATCAAAGCAAATATTTGCACGATGGCAAGCAATTTTAAGCATTTTTTATTTTGATATTGAATTCATAAACGAAGATACAAATTCAGTCCCAGATTTTCTTACCCGCGAATTCCTACAAGACAGATCCGATGGCCCCAAAAGTTGACAATGGGGAAAACACAGCAAATACAAATGTTACAAAACCAAAAATGTCTTGGGCTGACATCGCAATCAAAGAAGAACATGACGCCAACATAGAAGAAACAGGATTTAGACAAATGCATTTATCCCAAACTCCACCAAACACACAAAAGCTCCTACAACTGCCTCTATCATTATCATCATCACCAAGACCTACAGCATCATCATCAAGACACCCAGCATCATCATCGACAAAACCCATTGTTTTGACCTCAAATTCATTCCAACCACTCACAAAACCTTCTACCACACAAACCACAAGAACACAAAAAACAGTTTACACAATTAAACCATTCTCACAAAATATTACCATGGTTGAAGCCGGTTTCCAATGCCAAGATCCTTTTCAATCCATCCAACAATATTTTGGAACAGGATGGTTTTACAAACCTTGGGATTTACATAAAACCCCAATTTTTTACCAAACAATCTTACAAGTTACCCAGTCAGCAAGTTTTGATCACAAATACTATGAAAATAACCAAACTACACCCGCATTTTCAACATGTAAAATTCATAGAGTTATTTCCCCAAAAGATTGGTATGCTGCTCCTTCGGCGCCTATTGCATTCCCAGAAGAATACAAAGAACAGCCTTTTTATACAATTACATTCAACTATTGGGAGTATCAGCAGGCATGGTTTAATGCATTCTTCATACAAAACCAAAACAATCAACATACTTGGTTGATGCACTTCGATACAAAGACGAAATTAAAATTTCAAACTTTCCATCATGGTGGGTTCGGTGGTGGGAATGTTTCGGTTCGATACGAAATACAAAAAACGACTGTGCTCGAATCCTTCAACATTTTCAAAGCAAAGTACAAACCTTCCGAGGCAGAAAAAAGATTTCACGCATTCGCAACATTTTGTACAAGATTCTATTTACCATGGATCGTAAACTGGTATTTAGATTATTCTGATCATCCTATGCCACTTATCCGAAGAAGATTTAGGGTGAGATGGTGGGAGAAATGCAATATCATCAAAAGTTTACTACCATCAAACATGGAAGCATGGTTACAAACATTACAAAGACATTAGCAAAATAAGATACAACCCACTGCAACTACAAGATTTTCAGAAAGAAAAGCACAAATGGCAGCCTTGTTAGCCGCATCAAAAACTGATGAGAAGTTACAACAAATCCTATCGCAATATGCTACTTCACAAACATCACCTATCAGTTCAACCGCATCAGTTAACGATGATGAGGAAGATGAAGATTATTCACCATTGCTCTAAAATAAAAATAAAAAAATAAAAAAGGACAAAAGAGTTACTTGCACTTTACTTTCTCACAAACACTCACATGCACACAAACTACTCCACCTAATACACAAATATATCCCAAACTCCACCAAACACACAAAAGCTCCTACAACTGCCTCTATATATATATATATAGGAACCGTCTCTGTATGTGAATAGTAGATAAGGAAATAATTCACCCGTCCCTTTTCGGCGTACGCCGGTGTTTCCCCTGGTTTGCGCCGGAATCTCAATTTATGTTAATTGTCAGAGCCATTAATGCGCCATAAATGTGATAAATTTGCCAAATCTTGCTATATTCTGGCGTAGACCGTGAATTCTCCGGTCTGCGCCGGATTTGTGTCAGGTCTAATATTTCCCAATCTTGGCCGAATCTTCGGGAAATCATAAAAGATTTTATAATCGAAATTTTGATTTGCCGGGCTTATTTTCACGACTTCAAGACTTCGCTGCGTGGTATCTGTACAAAACAAAATGAGAAAAACCGTGGGTAAATCTGATAATAAAAATAGGCTGATAAGCCTATAAATATGTCAAAATAGTGGGATTTTATTATATCTACTATTTACAAAAATAAAACGTACCATCACAATATTTACTATAATTGATATGAAAACGTTACTAAAAACTTAAGAAACGGGATTAAAATATAGCAAAATACATCATCTGGTTGACATACATCAGGGCTTGTTCCCAGACACAGTGTTCCTCCAGTGACAAGGGACTCGGCATTTATTAGACATCTTAAAGCTGTTTCAGCCACCAAGTCCATCATGGGTAGTTTTGGAATTGAGTCTATCATTTCCCAGCACACCATAGACTACCTTTGTACCCAATACAATATAGTTGCCACTAGGTTTGATCCCCGAATTCCGATTAGTCCTCCATCTAGGACCGATGTGCGGGTTGTCGGCCGGTACGCTTCAGAGCCTCCCCTAGGTTATTGTGCGGTATACAAAGAGCAATTTGATTGCGGTATGCGGCTTCCCCTCTGTCCGGCCGTCGTGGCCACCCTCCGCTACTACAACCTGGGGATTGCTCAGATTGCTCCACATGGAGTCAGGGCCATAATGGGTTTTGCAATTTGGTGCCAATTGGAGAGAACCAGGTTCTCCGTAGATCTCTTCAGGACGTTCTACCGGCGTTCAAAGGGTTCCTTCATCCCCGGGATGGTACTATTTCCTCCACCGACCTGGTCCTCTGGCGGATATACCGATTCAACACAAAAGTAAGACCTTATTCAAAAGATGGAATGAGAAGTTCTTTTTCATTCGTCATGAGGGGGCGGCCAGGTTAGGAAGCTGGAATTCCGCAACTCTGGATAAAGATGAAAGCCCCGATGCTGTCGACCTGGCGGATTAGATCCGTGTTATAAGGGAATTGAACATCATGAATTATACTTCCGAGTTGATTAGTCGGGCTCGTCTTGAGGATGCTGGGCCCGAGCCTTACGTGCCATTTTCAGAGGGCGAGGAGAAAACTTGTAGGAATATACTTCAAGTTATTTGCTTGTTTTTGCTACTATTATTGTATATCTGACTCATTTCTTTTTGCAGTGGCTGAGTTAGCTTTCTTGTTATCCGGGGCGGGAGCTGGGATTGATGATGTTCAGCTTGAAGAGGAAGCTCCTGCAACTTCAAAGGCTCACTCTGACCACGAGCCTCTGCCGACCCGAGCGTCTGGCTTAGTGCTGGATGCCGAGGCCATAAGATCTCTGACGGAGCATTTTGATGATGATGTGGTCCATCCCCGAGGCCAGGAGGACGAAGATGTAGATATCTCTGACATTCCTCCTGGTCAGGTAGGGGTTTCTGACTTTGTTTAAAGGGTCGACTAGCTTCTACGGTTCCTCTGGTTACGGAGGAGCCTCCCCGTAAGAGGGGGCGTGCCAGCCTGCTGACAATCGGAAGCGGATCGAGCGAGGCTTCCAATGTACAAGAGGCACTCCACGCTATATCTACGGTGGACTTAGCTGAGATGGTAAGGATTATTATACCTTAATCAGATTTTTGTTGTTGCTCCCTTGTGCCAATAAATCAGACTTTTTGGCTCTTTTTCTTTCAGGGTGCCCGTATTGGGCAGGAGGTGTTCGGCGTTTGGCCAAATCTAAGGCCGTTGCTGACGAGCATGAGAAAGTTGTGGCCGAATTGAAGGCCAGCAAGAAGAAATACAAGGACCTGTATGAGTCTCGAAAGAAAGAGGTGAGCGACCTCAAAAAACAGCATAGGCGTGAGGTGCAGGCTCTGCAGACTAAGCACGCTGAGGAGCTGCAAGCTTTGAAGTCTCAAAGAGATGCTGAGAAGACTGAAGCGGCATGAAGTCTGGCCGAGGAGCAATCTTCCCGGGACGCTCCGGAGGGATTTATCCCTGCGCTCATTGCTAAGGGCATCCGGGAGTACTACAGTACCACCAACTTTGATGGGGTCCTCTCCGCTCTGATCATCCCCCTGATTAATCATGGGTATTCGATGGGGATTGATGATGCCAGAGCCCAGTTTGAAGGCCTTGACCCGGACAAGTTAAAAAATATGGGGATGTATAAGCCTGGCATGGGCACCGTCTATAATGAGCGTCTCAAGGAGCTCAAGTCTGGCGTCGATATTGCTCGTAAGTATGATACTATTCCAGCGCCCCGATCATCTGTCGGGTCTTCAGCGAAGGATGCTTGATGACGGAAAAATTCACTGTTATTTTTATAACTTTTGACCCCATTTCTGATATCATCTCGAGCACTTTTATATCAATTAAAGTCATTAATTCCTAAGTTTCATAAAAATATATAAGTCGTGACTATTTTATTAAATATCGTGTTTTTATAAGTTTTTACTAGTTTTTGTACCGGTTTAGTAACCGGAGTGTCGTGTCGAATTTACGCTTGGTATTTTGTGCTTTATTGTAGAATTATAGGTTGACCAAGACCCCGAGTAACGACATTTTGAAGTATAATCATATCTTATGGAGGCTATACGAGAGTGTCACTAAGTCAAGTGGTCAAGTGACTAATCGATTCGATTTGGTGGAAATCGAGAAATATCTTCGACGAACAAATGGCCCATCAAAACGGCATTTTATGAAGAAGTGTCCTTCATGAAAGTTGTATATTTTTCAACGAGCTTTCCAATGCCTCTTGAATCATGTCATTTGGAGGTCTAGAACTCAAGATATGAATTTTAGAAGTTTTATTCAAATATATAAATTTATATCCGTAAATTAGATGATCAAGGGGGCTGAATGCAATGATTAGGCCGGCCTGGTCCGGCCCCTACCCGGCCCGGTCCGGCCCAAGGAGTTTTTTTTCTATATAAAGGAGCATACATAGAGCAGATCGTTGGCCCCTCTTCTTCCCCAAATTCCTTCTTCTTTTTTCCCTTCTTTTAATTATGTTTTGGGGGGCCTATATGTATATATATATATATGTCGATGTAATAACTCGACTAATTATCGTTATAATATAGTTTCCGTTTTTCGTTCTTTCTTTCTTGTTTTCTTTCATTTTGTTATATAGATATATATATATATATATATATATATATATATATATATATATATATATAGTATCGAGAATACGGCAAATGATTGGATTAAGGTTTTAATTTGGTTTTAATAGAATTTTGGCATTGACAAAAGGCTATTATGTAAAACTTCCCGTCGTTTAATCCATGACATTTTGACAGAGTCTGATTACTTGTAATATCTATATATCTACATATATATATGAGTAGCTAAACTTATTATAGTCGAATCATGTAAAATTTGGTGAAATCAACCCTTGGAAAATGAAATAGGGAGTGTGTAGTGCTTTTTATTGTTATATCTCACATATTTCACGTCTTAGAACTTGTTATAACGGATTTGGGCTAGATTAGCTACCTAGGTCAAAAATCACACACACCATTCTTGAGAGTTGTTCAGAGAGAGTGGTGTGGGAAAAATGGTTCTAAGATCGGGAGGTAAAACATACCGGGGTTTTAGGTCGTGAATTCAGGCCCGCGCTCATTGGTGTTTTATTATCAACATAGTAACTTGAATGTGGTAGTCTAGATTAGTGTAGTTTAGTGTTAGACCCCGGGGTTGAACTATGAAGTGCCGGGTGGTTCTTGAGCCAACGATGACAAGTTGTTTCACGGAGTCTTTCGGGTAGACCATGGATTAGGTAAAGCTTCGGTTTACTGCTTTGACACATTCTCGTTAAGATGTTTGGTGTAGTACGTTGATGAGTATGAATCGGTAGTAACTTCGACCGAGTGATTTCGGACTTGTTTCCGTAATGAGGGTTATATCAAGCGTCTCACAGCACTTAATCATGTTAGGATAATCGGTTTTCTAAAAAGAGAATTAATTAACCTCACATAGGATGTTAAAGGAGAGTTGTTCAGATCTTAACATCAGAATTAGGAGCACGCACCCGTGAGATTGAATGTGAGAGTTCGGTTGTTATAATGCACACTCCCGGTTTTGTCTATCCTTGGGGTTGAAATTAGCTACTTTGATCATGGTTCGGCTATGTCTTTTAACCTATCTTTAAAATCTAGTAGTTTAACTTTCTTTCTCTCTTTTCTCTCTTTAGACTTGATATAACACTAAAAATTATTTTAGTGTCATGTAGTAACAAACCTTCCAAAAACTTGATCGCCTAGACTAAGACACACGTTCACTTTGGTACTTACAAACACTTGTCCCTTGGGATCGACCTCGTTCGCCTGTAGCTATTCTAACAATCTGACCCGGTCCACTGCCGGTTAGAGAGTTAGTTTACCCACGGTTTTCGAGTCTTTATAAATATATTTTCGAGGGGTAAATTTTAGCTCATCAATGCTCAGCCCAATGCTTCTTAAGCCGTCTCGGCATTTCTTTTATGTTGTTTTGGTTGCGACCTGCTCGGCGGGCGTTTTGTAGTTTTATGTAATCTTCAAAACTTTTGGTGCAAGTAATTTGTAAGGAAATAAGTAATTTGTAAGGAAAGAACATTCATCTTTGCCTTTGTTTTCATCTTCTGCTATCCCCTATTTTACCCCCAATTAAGACATGTCTAAATTTCGACAAGGCGTAATTGAGAGATGGATACTGTTGACATTAATCGGTATGCCCCGTAGGCTTAAAGAGTTGGCTTTGTCAAACTCATCAAGTCTGTGTTTTACAGTTGTGTCATTGCTCGGTCTCCGAGTTTAATTTTCTGCTTTGGCAGTTCAAATTATTTTGTTCTTAAATAATTTTATGATCAGCCTCTGAGCTTAATCTGCTCTATGGTTTAATAATTTTGCTCACAGTCTTTGAGCTTAATCTGCTCTTGCAGTTTGCGCTCGGTCTCTGAGCTTAATATGCTCTTGCAGTTTAAATAATTTTACGCTCAGTCTCTGAGCTTAATCTCCAATTGCAGTTTTAATAATTTTGGGCTCAGTCTCTGAGCTTAATCTGCTCTTGCAGTTTAAATAATTCGGTGCTCAGTCTCTGAGCTCATTCTGCAATTGGATTTATCGAGTGCTCAATCTCTGAGCTTATACTGCACTTGAAGCTCTCATTTATCGAATGCTCGGTTTCTGAGCTTATACTGCTCTTGCAGTTTTGATTTGATGATCATTCGATTCCCTTGGAGGAACGCGTATGCGGATGCAAATAGGATAGGAAAATGTAAAATCTTATTGAGAAATTAAACTGTTGCAAAGGCAACTTATTACACAAACTTCATGTTTTAAATAACTAATAATTGAAAATAATAGATATCCTAGAACCTGTCTTAGGTGTAGAACCGCCTTAGGTTGGTTGCATTCCAGCTTCGGGGAATAGTCTTTCCTTGAGCGTTTGCCAGTTGATATGCACCTTTACCGTGCACTTTAATGAACTCGTACGGGCCTTCCCAGTTTGGTTTCAACTTACCCTAAGGGTCTTGCCTGCTAATTTCGTTCTTGCGGAGGACCAAGTCTCCCACCTTAAAGTACGGGTCTCTTACCCTAGCATTATAGTATTGTGCCATCTGTTGCTTGTACTTGGCCAACCTTATGAACGTTATATCACGTTTTTCTTCCAGCTCGTCCTTCAGATGCTTTAGCTCTGTTTCTTGATCAGTTTGGTTATAGAGCTCTGCTCGGGGTGAGGGCAATCCGATCTCCGCCGGAATTACCGCTTCGCATCCATATGCCATTGAGAATGGTGTTTCACCAGTGGCTGAATTAGGCGTGGTCATGTATGCCCACAGCACATTGGGCAACTGTTCTACCCAGCTCTCGCCCTCTTCTTCCAGCCTCTTTTTTATGCCGGTTTTGATCTGTCTGTTGGCCTGCTCTACCTGGCCATTGGCTCGCGGGTAGCCCACCGACGTGAAATGCTACGTTATTCCGAGTTCTGTGCACCATTCCCGGACGATTCTATCCTCAAACTGTGTGCCATTATCTGATATGAGATTTTTTGGTATTCCATATCGGCACACCAAGCTCTCCCACAGGAACTTTTGAATAGCCTTACCTGTTATTGTTGCTAGCGGTTCCGCCTCTACCCACTTGGTGAAATAGTCAATGGCTACCACCAAGAACTTCAAATTACCTGGTGCTCGGGGCAATGGTCTGACCAGGTCAACCCCCCACTGGTCAAAGGGCCAAGGGGACACTAAGGGGACCAATTGTTGTGAGGGCTGGTGTTTGAGGTTATCATGCACTTGGCATGTCTTGCAAGTCATAACCAATTCGCAAGCATCCGCCTCCATGGTTGGCCAATAATATCCAAACAGTCTACACTTCCGAGCTAATGCTCTAGCTTCCATATGACTTCCACAGATCCCCAAGTGGATCTCACGAAGAAGGTAATTTCATTCCTCCTTGGTAGCACAACGTAACCAGGGTGTTATGAAAGACTTTCGGTATAATAAACCATTAAATAATGAGTACCTACTCGCCTGAAGCTTTATTTTTCGAGCTTGGGCTCTATTGGTCGGGACCACGTTGTCTTTTAGAAAGGCCACTATGTGGTCCATCCAGGTGGCATGTTGTGTGATCGGTTGGGCCTGTTTCTGCTCATAGCTTCGCTCTGTGATCTGCTCAATCAACATCTTTCTGTCAGAGAAGAAATTCGAAGCCAGTTTAGACAGTGCATCTGCTCGTGCATTTTTAGACCTGGGAATCTGACCCAATTGGACTTCTTCAAATTGCGCAATCAATGCTCGTGCTATGGAGAGATATTTCTTCATGGTTTCTTCCTTGGCCTCATACTCCCCTTTTACATGATTAACCAGTAGTTGCGAATCACTGAACACTTGTAAGTTCTGTACCCTTAGCTTTGATGCCAGTTTGAGTCCTGTAATTAACGCTTCGTACTAGCCTCATTGTTAGTAGCCTTAAAATTGAAACGTAGTGCATAAGGGAACTCCCCTTTGGGCTACAGAGCAGAAGACCTGCCCCTGCTCCCTCTTTGTTGGATGCTCCATCCACAAATAACCTCCATTGCTCTGACCGTTCTCGTTGCTCTCGCTCGAGAGTGATCGCTATTCCTTCCGCTATGAAGTCGGCCAAGGCTTGGGCTTTGATTGAAATTCTTGGTCGGAATTCCAAGTCATAAGCGGCCAGATCGATCACCTATTTAGTTAGCCTTCCCGATGTTTCCGGACGATCTAATACCTGTCGGAGCGGTTGGTCGGTCATCACTACTGCGGGATGTGCCTGGAAGTAAGGCTTCAATTTTCTTGATGCATGAATTAATATCAAAGATAATTTTTCTACGTTGGTGTATCGAATTTCCGGCCCACGTAGGGCCTTGCTGACGTAAAAGACTGGTCTCTAAACGTTGTCTCGGTCACTGACCAGGATTGCACTCAGTGCTTCTTGGCATACCGACAAGTATATAAATAAAGTCTCTCCTTCCTTTGGTGCGGTGAGAATAGGTAAAGTGGTTAGATAGACCTTTAATTCTTCAAAAGCCTTCTGACATTCCTCGTTCCAAGCAAAAGGGTTTGCTTGCCTTAAGATTTTAAAAAACGGTAGGGCACGCTGTGCCGATCGCGAAAGGAACCTATTTAAGGCAACCATTCATCCAGTCAATCTATGCACTTCCTTTATGTTTTTGGGTGGAGCCATGCTCTGTATGGCCTCAACCTTATCCGGATTTTCTCGGATGCCTTCTTTGGATATCATATATCCTAAAAACTTTCCAGACCTGACCCCAAACATGCATTTTTTGGGGTTAAGCTTCATTTGTGTTGTTCTCAGCACTTCGAATGTCTCTCGGACATCTTTTACATATTGCTCGAGATACCTGCTCTTGATCAGTAGGTCATCTACATACACTTCCATGCACCTTCCTATCCGTTTCTCAAATATCCGAGTAACGGCTCTTTGATAAGTAGCCCCTGTGTTCTTAAGCCCGAACGGCATCGTTATGTAGCAGTAGGTTCATCTCTCCGTGATAAATGATGTTTTTTCCATGCCTTCTGGAGCCATTGCGATCTGATGATAGCCTTTATATGTATCCATAAACGCGAAGACCTCAAATCCGACCGTGGAATCCACTAACTTGTCTATCTTTGGGAGCGGGTAGCAGTCTTTTGGACAAGCCTTGTTTAAATCAGTGAAATCCACACACATGCGCCACGCGCCATCTGGTTTCTTGACCAAGACGGGGTTGGCTAGCCACTCTGGGTATAACACTTCTTTTATTATATTTGCTTGTAACAATTTTGCCACTTTCTTTTGGACAACTTCCATCCTCTCTTGGGCGAAGTTACGTTTCTTCTGCCGAATCGGTCTCCGGGTCGGGTCAACATTTAATCGGTGCAATGCCAGGTCGGGAGACAATCCAGACATATCGGTGGTACTCCATGCAAAGACACCTCTGAATTTCTTCAACAAACTGATCAATCCCTGTTTATGAGGCTCGGGAATCCTGGAGCCGATCCTAACCGTGAAATCTTTCTCGTTTTCCCATAATTCTTCTTGCTTCACTTCATCCTCGGTTAACCATATTTCCTCTTCCTCAGGAACCAATTCTTCAATAAGAACCTGTTGTACCCTTATCTTCTGGTTAATAGTTGCAGTGTAGCAACTTCTTGCCGCATCCACGTCTCCCTTGACCTCCACTGTCCCCTCTACAGTGGGGAATTTCATGCTGACATGTGCAGGAGAGATAACCGCTCGGAGATCTATTAGGGCAGGTCTTCCTAGTATGACATTGTACGCTGAGGCAGATCGAACTACTACATAATCGACCATAAGAGTTCTACTCTTCAATCCTTGCCTAAAAGTGGTAGGCAATTTAATCGTTCCCAGCGGATGGACCGGAGGTCCTGCAAATCCAAACAGCGGAGCCGAGACATGGGTCAGCTCTGAATCTCGAATCTTCATTGCATGACAGACCGATAGGTATAAGACATTTACTGCACTCCCCGTATCCACACAGACTCGCTTTACCTCATGTTTATTAATGACCAGATCGATCACAAGTCCCTCATTGTTGAGGACCAGAGGAAGAGAGTCTCGGGGGCCCATATACTACCTCTCCGGATAACCTTTGCTTTTTGCCTGTCTCGGGCTATTGGGTTCTGCTATTGCTGCTATCACCTGGTGGTCTGGAACCTACCGGACCACCCGCAATTGTGTTAATCGTGTTGATGGCTTGTTGTCCATCTGCCCATCTGGATCAGGAGAAGGATCTCTCCTTCATTTTGGATCTGCTCGACCGTCGCCTCCTTGATAGTAGTTTCACCTCTTATACTCTCTTCTAACCCTCGGGTTGGGGTTCATGTGCAGTCTATCACCTCATCTATCTTCCCCTCCAAGGCCGCGGCATCTATATCTCTGATTAGTTCCCTACAATTCTCTGATTCATGCCCTACGTCCTTGTGATACTTACAAAACTTCGTCTGGTCCTTTTTCTCAATTGGGCCTTTTAGAGGTGGTGGTGTTCGCGATATTCCCTTTCTTTCTATGAGAGCGAGCACCTGCTCGCGCGATCTGTTCAGCGGCACCAAGTCTCTGTCCTGGAGAGCACCATTTTTACCAAGCCTGTCGGTGATCGGGGTGGTCATTCTGTCCCAGACCTGTTTTCGACCCTTGTCAGGTTGTCGTTCCGACCTTCCCCTTTTGGGGTCCGCTCTTTCCTGCTCTCTCTTCAGCCTATTAGCTTCTTCTCCTTGAAAATGTTTGAAGACCGTATCCACACAATCTTCCATAGTAAGTGGGGGTTTACTGTTCAACTTAGCATATAACCGACCTTCTCGTAATCCTGCTATGAAAGAGGTGGCTATCAAGTGCTCGTCAGCCCCCTGGACCTGCCTGGATTCTTTATTGAATCTTTTCAGATACTGTAGTACACTTTCCTCTTGCTTCTGTTTTAGAGTAACCAAGTGTGTGGTGTTCCTCTGGAACGGTCGTGCTGTGATGAACGCATGCATAAATTTTCTTACCAGGGTGGCAAAATCATTAATGGACTTGGGCGGTAGCTTCTGAACCACTCCCGAGCACGACCAGCACTTCATCTGGTCGGCAGCGTTATATAAAGTCATATGCGTCAGGTATTGGTGCATATGATCATTGGGGACTTTTGTCCAGTCATAAGATCTATCTTGGGCATCTAAAACCCAGAAGGCCTGGGATAACTCTCTACCTGATCGGTAAAGGGTGATTCGAAGGAAAAATGGGTCTTATCCGAGATGGCGTCCAATTCTCTCCGAGCAGCATCTCTAACTTGATCTCTGACCTCCATTCTTCCCAGATTAGAATTGGGAGATAGAGTTTCAGCATGATCCTCCTTAGCGGGATCAAAGGTTTTATTGTGGTCCTCCCTCAAAGGGTTCTCCTTATGTACTTCGTCCGTAGTTTCTTCACCTCGCACCTTGAACGCGTTCTCAACGATGGTTTTGAACGGCATTGTATTAAGACCTTATAGGGCTTCTACTAGAGCCTGCTGTGCCGGATCTGGGAGAGGTTCCACCTGCGATGGTGGTGTTGTGGTGGCTTCCTTTTTCCCTTATGGCGTTTTGCCCTCCGGCTTCTTTCTCTACCGGATTTGATCCACCACCCTGGGTGGTTGCATCTCCTGTCTTTTTCCCCGTATTTTTTGGTGGCATGATGACTGTGGTGGTGATCCCTGTTGAAACTACCAATAGAATTGTACCCTCCTTCTAGCGCCAATGATGAGGTCGTTTTCACCAGTTAATACTTTCGGGTTAACGGATCTAGTGGTAGTTCTCCGATCACCTGTAAACACCGAACAATGGGGTGGTTTGTGTGATATTGTGACTGAACTTATGTTGGTCTCAAGCTGCCTACGTATCCAATTAAGTCTAATTGGAATCAAGCCTGCCGTAGTTCTTGAAGGGGTTTATATAGGGAGTGTAACCCTAATCCTGCCGTATCCTCCAAGGATTCGGTCATATTTGAATTAATTAGGATCAGAACAGATCCCTGATATTTAGGAGATAATATCTCGCTTGTAGTTGGTGTTGAATCAGAGCCTTAATGAGGCTGAATTCTTCCCTCACGTCTATCCTTACTTTATGGAAACATGTATGTAGCTAATCGAGCGCTCGACCTATTGGCTGAATCCTTACGGCCATGCTCTGTGCGCCCTCTACAAACTGAGCCGTCCTGCGGTGGTCTGGAGGAATGAGGCAGCTCGCTCTCAGGTTTTATGGTGGATGCTGGTCGGACTCCCGACCTCTGGTCAAGATGCCCTTCATACCCCACTTGAGCTTAACCCATATATTCGTGACACGTGGCCAAGACAGAGCCGACCCCCATCAATTGCATTTTGGGAATTTAAATCTTCCATGTGGTGGATGATTTCTTTTAATTACAAAAAGTGTGCGCTAAAAAGGATACTTTCCTATTTGGATTATGAGTCTAGGTCACTAGTTTTGATGGCCTTCTTTTTTTTACTATTTTTGTTCTGCTTTCGTCCTTCAAGCCTTCGAGGGGAAAAAAAAAATGATATGTGCACTACATATTTGTGTAGTGTACAAACCATTACATACTTGGTATCCATCGATTAAACTGATTAATTATTTATTATGATGAAACCCAATAAAATATGTGGTGCTGATTGTGTTGTGTAAAATATTATGATAAAAAAAGTATTGAATGTATCACTACTCAAAAAAAATATTAAACCGTTTCCCCTCAACATTTAAGAACTTTTTTTTTCCCTAAAAGGAAAAAACATTTTTCCATGTTGGTAGATTATGTGGCAACTCCATAAAAAAAAAGTTAAAAACTCTGTTCCTTTCGTTTTCTTAACGTTCATATTTTAGAATTGTCTTTGTTTTTATTTATCTGTCATTTTATATTATCAATATAACAATTATTATTATTTTTCCACATTTACCTTTTAATTTAATTATAATATATAAACAAAGTATTTACATCTCCAATAAAAAAATACATTCTCAATGCAAAAAACACTAAAAGTCAATTTGTCTCACCATTATCCAAGCATATACATATTCCCAATATAATATATTAAAAAATTAAAGGACAACTTATTCATTTTACAATTTTTTTCAGACACATTAATCATTTTTTTAATATGTGTAAATCTTCTCTAATCGACAAGACCGAAGGAGTACTAGTTTTCAGAAGGGAAAAAAAAGAAAAAGAAAAACTCAATTTTACTACGAAATGTTCACCTGACATATAAAAATCAATTTTATATTATGAATATTCTATGATAAGTTTATTGTGTATATATTCTATAAGCATGCATCAAATATTTCGATGCATGTATTACACTCTAGTGACATTTTACTTTTTGTGCCAAAAAAACATTATTGTCTCGGAAATTTTTGAGTGATGCATTCACCCAACTTTTGAGTGTCAGTCTCTGTGGCTGACACGTGACACTTATTATTATTTTATTATTATTATTATTTTTAAGTAGCAGCCGTTTTTTTTTTGTTCGGTAAAAATCATGATTTCGGTTATCTCGTTACATATAAACCGATTTCTTTTTTGTGCAAATTAGTTATAAGGCCGTCGTTAGAGAATTAATGATCATTTAGGGCACTCCGAAATCTTATTTAGTTATAAGGACATTCTAATTTTATGAAGGAAACTTATTTAGTTATAAGGACATTCTAATTTCAAGTGGATAAAGAAGAAAAAGGAAGGAAGAAAAAAAAGAAAAAAAAAGATGAAAAGCTGGAAGAAAAAAAAATGAAGCGCTGGAAGGAAAAAAAAAAAAGATGAAGCTGGAGCTGATGTTTGTTTTTTTTTTTAGATGCAGTGACATTGATGTCTGAAGCAGTGACATTGATGACTTATGCAGTGACATTGATGTCTGAAGCAGTGACATTGATGTCTGAAGCAGTGACATTGATGACTTATGCAGTGACATTGATGTCTGATACAAGGATATTGATGTCTGATGCAGGGACATTGGTGTCCGATGCAATGACATTGATGAATGATGCAGGGACATTAAGCTAAACAAGATCGTCAAATGATTCAAGATCGTGTTAAAGAATTGAGGGATTCCACAATGAATCCAATTATCAGGAGGGCACAAACAACGTGTGGCCATTACAAGAGTCATAGTGAAGAGTCTTTGTAGTTTCACCAAACTTGTACTTCTATCCATATTAAAAGCTCCACATTTGGAGAAATGCAAAACAAGAGCGGTAGCCGATCGATGCAAATGTTAGGTTTTATGCGGTGACATTGACGACTTATGCGGTGACATTGATGTCGATGCGGGGACATTGATGACTTTTGCGGTGACATTGATGTACGAAGCGGTGACATTGATGATTTGTATTTACAATTAGATAACGATGCAATGATATTGATGTCACCGCATATACAACTTGATACACACATTTGATAACTTTGTAAAGTAACTTTATTTCTTTGTTATCTTTAAATATTTGATTGATGTTGGTTTATTTGATTAGTGTTGGTTTAAATTTTCGATAACTTTGTAAAATAACTGTATTTCTTTTGTTTTTTTTTTGTTTAAATGCATATTTTTACGACTAAAGGTATGCATAAATTGTTACAATAATACGTCACTGCATAAATCGTTACAATAACACGTCACTGCATAATTCGATACAATAAGACATCACTGCATAGATCGCTACAATAAGAAGTCACTGCATAAATCGCTACAATGAGATGTCATTGCATAAATCGCTACAATGAGATGTCACTGATCAAGGTTGTCAATAGATCGCGGCGGTCAATACATCATGGTAGCCAATGAATCGCGGCGGTAAATGCATCGGGGTGGTTAATGGATCCCGGTGGCCAATGCATCCGGGTAGGTGGTCAATGCATGACGGTGATCAATACGTCACGTCGATTTTTATGAAGAAAAAAATTTATTTTATGAAATTTATTCGGAAAATATCAAATTTGATTTTAGAATAAAGAAGACGAAAAAATATGAATTTTAGTGAAAAAATTATGATGATCCGAGTTTTAGATAAAAATATATGACATTTAGAAATATGGTGAATTATAACACACACACACACACACACAAAAAAAAAAAAAAACCCACGCACAAAGTAAGTTTTTTTTTGTTTTGTTATGTTTTTTTTTTTTTAAATTTTATTTTATTACTTTGAACGCTTTTTTTTTTTTTCCTCTTTCTTTTTTTTTCCTTCTTCATCTTTATCCACTTGAAATTAGAATGTCCTTATAACTAAATAAGTTTCCTTCTTAAAATTAGAATGTCCTTATAACTAAATAAGATTTCGGAGTGTCCTATTACCCCTAATAAGTTGAAAATAAGTCCTTCTAAATAATTGGCCCTTCTTTTTTTTTTGACTTTCCGTTAAATAAATCGAACCAAAGTGTATATTTCGATACACTTTATTTTTAGTGCCTCCAATAGACAGTGCGAATTCAGTTTTATATTTCAATCAACCGAAAAAATTTTATTACTCGATTCGATTTCAACACAACAAATGAATATACACAACAAAGTATATATTTCGATTCGGTTCATTTTTTTCCCATTCGGTAAAAACCGGGATTTCGGTTATATCGTTATATATAAACCGATTTTTTTTCCGACTCTCCGTTACATAAATCGAACCAAAGTGGTTCATTTTTTATGCTTCCAATAGACAGCGTGGATTCAGTTTTACATTTCAATCAACCGAAAATTTTTTATTTCTCGATTCGATTTCGACACAACAAAATGTATATTTCGATACAATTCGTTTTTTTTCCCCTTCGGTAAAAACCGGGATTTCGGTTATCTCGTTATATATAAACCGATTTTTTATCCGACTCGCCGTTTCATAAATCGAACCAAAGTGTATATTTCAATACGGTTCATTTTTAGTGCGTCTAACAGACAGTGCGTATTCAGTTTTACATTCAAATCAACCGAAAATTTACGATTTCTCGATTCGATTTCGACACAACAAAATGTATATTTCGATACGGTTCATTTTTAGGACCTCCAACAGACAGTGCGGATTCAGTTTTAAATTTCTATCCACCGAAATTTTTTGATTTCTCGATTCGATTTCAACACAACAATTGAATATACACTACAAAGTGTATATTTCGATACGGTTCATTTTTAGTACCTCCAACAGACAGTGCAAATTCATTTTTAAATTTCAATCAACCAAAAATTTTCGCGTTCGATTCGATTTTGGCACAACAATTGAATAAAACCGTGTATTTTTCTTATCAAATACTTTTTTTTTTTAATTTTTTTTTAAAACATCATTTTTTTTTGTTTTCCCTTCGATAATAACCGGAATTTCGGTAAGCGTTATATATAAACCAAATTTTTTATTTCGACTCTACGTTACATAAATCGAACCAAAGTGTATATTTCAATACGGTTTATTTTTAGTGCCTCCAATACACAGTGCTGATTCAGTTTTAAATTTCAAGCAACCGAAAATTTTTGATTTCTAGATCCGATTTCGACACAACAATTGAATATACACAACAAAGTGTATATTTCGATACGGCTCATTTTTATTACATCCAACAGACATTGCGGATTCAGTTTTAAATTTCAATCAACCACATTTTTTTGATATTAATTCGATTTCGACACAACAATTGAATAAAACCGTGTATTTTTTTTATTTATCAAATGTGTAACTTTTCGAATCATGTTTCCCCTTTTTTTTACAGCAGTTTCTTTTTTCCCCTCGATAAAAACCTGAATTTCGGTTATATATAAACCGATATATTTTTCGACTCTCCGCTATATAAATCGAACCAAAGTGTATATTTCGATACGTTTCATTTTTAGTACATCCAACAGCCAGTGCGGATTCAGTTTTAAATTACAATCAACCGAAAATGTTCGCTTTCTCGATTCGAGATCGACAAAGCAATTGAATATACACAACAAAGTGTATATTTCGATTCGGTTCATTTTTGGTATCTCCAACAGACAGTGCGGATTCAGTTTTAAATTTCAATCAACCGAAAAATTTCGATTCGATTTCGGCACAACAATTGAATAAATCGTGTAATTTATTTTTACCAAACGTGTAACGTTGGTAGTTTGTGCAGAAAAGGAAAAAAAACGGAAAGACCGGCGGATTTGAAGTTCTACTGTGTAGTGTACGATAGAAGATGAGTCAATTTTAGCTATAAAATACAACAACAAAAAAATAAGGGCAAACAAATATCCGCGTCAAGAAGGTATGCCCGCATGTGACCACGTGGACACCAAATTAAATGTTTTTATTATTTTGAACAACATAACATCAATGAACCGATGAGCGTTTGCAGTACGAACGTCACTAAAATTGACGTTGGAATACAAAATCACTTTTTATATTCTTCGGACCGTTTGACACGTGTTTTTTTTTCCACCAAATGAATAACACGAGATCAATGACGTATTCATTAATGATAAGAAAGAGAAATGTCGTATAGAAAATGAATGAAACGCATTTTCAAGCATATTAATGATCTGGAAGCTAAGGCGTCCCGGGAGATTTGACCGTGTAGTTATGGTCCGCTTATTGTTTTTCTATAATGTTTCATTACGTAAAGTCGAAACTAAAGGGATATATTTTATAACATTGTTCTCCGATACATCATATTGTGGTTTATTTTGTAGGGGAAAACTCCGATAGGGCTGGAAGAGAAGTGATTCACAATATTCACGTCTCTAAAAATGAGCTACCTCTTGCAGAGAATGTGATATGTTTCGGTTGCTCTATTTGTCTTGTGTCTTGAATTATTACGGTTTAAGCTTACGCGGTTTATTTCACGTTGAAGATCTATTCTTTGATGTTATCATTGATAACGATTTATGTTGGGTCCGCCGTGCCTTGCACGGCTCACGTTCACTAGTATATAAATTATAAAACACTTGTGCTATTCGATGTAAATGATAAATATGAAAAAACTCTCGCGTTATCTTACGTTAATAGGGCTATCATCGTCGTGTCAATATACTATATCTATAACCTCGTTTATCCGTCAAAACTCGGATTGATATTATATATGACATTGTCTTCGTATGTGACATTTTGTTTATAAACTTCTTTTTAACGTATTTAATATCATGTATCGTGCTTTATTGTGAATTTTTCATTGAGAATGACACGTAACGAGTTTAACAATAAATCCGGAGGTTATGCAAATGAGCATCTTCTAGTGGAGATTCCATATTTTTTTGTTGATGAAATCACCAATATCTCTATTTGTCGTAATGTTAAAAAAAAAAAAATCAGTTTTTCTTTTAATTTTTAAATTTTGATGATACCATAAAAAAATGGAAAAATCGTTGAGTCGACCATAGGAGGAATTACTGATGGTGCTCAATGCAGGTGATCCGGACTCCTTTAACATTGCTTTCAGCCTTGTTTGCTTAATAAACAAAAATATAAAATATAAAATAAAAAAATATTGTTAGTAGGATGGTTAGCCAATTAGGCCAACAGTTACAGTTATGGGTCATCTTTCTTCTTCAGGATTCATTAGAATTGCAGCAAAAGTATTTGATTTTTGGTCACCATCTTAACCGAATCACCAACTTCTGCTTCTTGCTGCACCAACACTTTAAATGGCTCTTACCTTCATTCCTATTTTGTGTTCCATTCTCTTTCTCTTTCTCTTTTTCACCCAGAATCATCATCATATACTACTACTACTTGTAAAGACAAGAGCTTTTGTCCAGATTTTTCGAGACAAGTCTGGCCCTTGATCGATTGGGATTAATTTCTTGGGTTCTCTTTCTAATCCAAGTTAATTAGCTTGCTCTATAAAATATATAGGAATGAGATCTTACCATTTTATGGAAGTTATGTTTTAGGTGCTTTTTTCTGGTGGGTTGGTGGGTTGGTGGGTGGGTGGGGACTCAGGACTTGTTGTAATTAATACTACACAGCTGTTTGAAAATAGGCCTCAGAAAGTCGAGCAATAAAAATCTTTGTGTCCCTCTAAATGAACAGTCGATATTTTTTTACACCAGAGTTGGTCTGCAACTCAGGTTTTGCAGATGCGATTTCTTCCATTTCTCCAATGGGAGAAGATCATACAATGGATGTAAGTGTAACCATTAGAAACAGGACACCTACTCACGGTCGTCCCTCTTCGTTTTTGACAAGAATGGCAATGAAGCTATCAAGATCACGGTTTTATAGCTTTTTGAGAAGACTGTTTCGTTATCAAAGCGGTTTAAGAACAGACCCGGGTTCAAATCCATTGAATTCTAGGGTTTGGATGTTGACAGAGCTCATTGTATTGGTTGTTCAAATAAGCATCATTGGCTACACATTGGCAAATTCTAAGAATGAAAGGCCAGTTTGGCTTATGAGGATTTGGGTGTCTGGATATGGTTTTGGATGTGTTCTAAGTCTCTTACAACTTTGTTGGCGTTTTGTTTTTGCTGTAAATGTTTCTAGTCTCGCAGATATCGAACACCATAGGAGCCTTGATGATCCAAGGTAATAATTATGATTCCAAGTTGAGAAAGTTGATATAATGTATTAAACCACTTCCACTAGATACTGTAAAACATGGCAACTAATACAATGAGCTCTGCCAATACACGTTATGTAATGGACTTGAATGATTTGAACCCTTAATCTACATATTTACTTAGTTTTACGGTATCTACTACTGCAAGTGCTCTTGCATCTCAAAAAGAATGATGCAAGAACATTGACTAAATGGCTACTCTTGTTGATATCAGCAGGTACATGGAAAGCATGAACAGGTACAGGACGTTTCTTGAGCTGTTTTTCGCAATATGGTTCGTAATAGGAAATATATGGGCGTTTGATTCACGCTTTGGGTCATTTAATCAAGCACCTAAGCTACATATCTTATGCATCTCCCTACTTACTTGGAATGCCATCAGCTACTCCTTCCCCTTCATTTTGTTTGTGTTGCTATGCGTCGTAGTTCCATTGCTTAGTACCCTCACAGGATACAATGTGGGGTCGTCTGCAAATCATGGGGCGTTAGACGAACAGCTTTCAGAGCTACCTTCATGGAAGTACAAGGAAGTTGACAAGGATATGGGCATCCAAAATCACGTAAGCCCCCTGACAATACATGTTTTTCTTATTTTTTATTTTGTTGTTGGCCTCTGTGTTTGTGAAAATAGAGTAACCAAAAATGGGGTGGGGGTCTTTGTTTTGAACACAGGAATGTTGCATTTGCTTGGCCATGTATAAAGACAAAGAAGAGTTAAGGCAGTTGCCTTGTTTGCATATCTTTCATCTCAAATGCATAGACCAATGGCTAAAGATCATTTCTTGCTGTCCTCTTTGTAAACAAGATTTACAGAGCTGGTAGAAGAACGGGAAATTGTTACCCGCACCCTCCGCTACCTACTGAAACTGTATAATATAGTATAGGCTAAGATTTGGATGCTGTAAATTTGTAATAAGAGTTCCACAAAACTTATGTTTATAAAATCTCTTCCAAACAAATTCTGTACAATTTTAAAAAGAACTTGTTACAGACACAACCGGCAAGTTGTAGCACACCATATGTCGTAATCATAATTTTTACACACAAATCAACCACCGCGATTCTCCATCATAAACTACTACTGCGTGCAGTTTTGAATGAATTCGTCTTTCTTCTACATGTCTTCCTTTGTGGGCCGGTTGTCAAAAACGAATTCCACATACAAATCTTTTAGCGCAATAACAACAGTGGTAATCAATGGCCCCATTATTGCTCCCTGCAAGAATCATTATAATAATTGCAAACTTTAACAAACTAACTATATTAGCCAGACAGATGATGAAGATTCGAAACCGAATGTTTGAAAAATGTAACTTCTTTTTAAATACCTCAACAGCAGATGAGAACAGAGCCATACCACCAATGATGCTGAGACCGGTAAGATAAGCACTGTGACCGGGAATATCCTCGAGAATTTCTGATGTCCCGTAATCCATAAGAACAAGATGTATAACAGATAAAACGATAGCTAATACGTATCTCCCTTCCATAACCAGTTGCAAAGCAGCTGGAATGGTTGAAAGCCAGGAAGGGAAAATCGGCAACAAAGGGCTGATAAATGCAAGAATAGTTGACATATAAAGGAAGTGAATAGAATACAATGTAAATAAGAGCCAAGTTAGACACCCTTGGAAAAACGCAACCTCAGCCGTAGCGAATAGTACACCCGAAATAGCTTTATCAAGAGCCTCCACACACCGTGTCCTTACAGAATGTGAAATGGGAATCATACACATTACTTGTTCTGTCACCCCACCAGACTCTGATGTGATAAGGTAATACAAAACCCAGAAAAACACCATCGATTGAGATATAAAATACAAAAGACCTGCAGCTCCAGACACGATCGAATTCCCAATGAAGAACAAGAACTTTGCACTACCACCTAAAACAGAGGTGCTGCTAACTACAACACTTTGTGCAACATCTACCCCTTGAAGAGCAAAAGCTTTTGCCTTTTCAACCAAATCTTTCCGGGTCAACAACAATTCCCGGGAAAGTGCATATACTTCATTGTACATTTCTCCCCATTCACCGTCTTTAACCCTCCTCTTCATACTCAAGACTTTTTCAGCGTATGGATAAGGGTTAGCCAAAGCCATTGACCGCTCAGAAGAGTTAAGAGACGGACTTATAACAAAGTGTTTGAACCCCGTGACAAACTCTGTCAAGTTATACTGAATAGCCAAACTATCGATATGTTCAGACACAGTCTCATAAAACTTGGTAGTGTACCTATCCACAGTTCCAGGGACATCGTTTTCGTCCATCCATTTCCAAATACCGATCTTCTCGGCATAGTTACTCTCCTCTACATGGGATTTCAGGGCAACAACCGCGTCCTTTCCTTCAAGTCCAATCTTATAAGAGAAAAAAATGATGCCACCCAAAGTCCCCACACTCATTCCAATAATCAACCCAATTGCTACAATGGTCTTCAATCTTTTCAAAATCCTTCTAGTGAAAAATGCAGTGACTGGGCTTCGACGAAAGCTCTGACTTCTGAAAGATGACACTGCACTCATAGTTGACTCAACACCATTAGATGTATACAAGAACCCGATTGCTATGAGGGCTATCGACCCGATGCTGCCCATTTGCTCATAAGCTATGACAAACACCCAAAAGGACACAAGCCACCTCAACAATTTAGAAAATCCACTTCTGTGTTGCCTCAAGACACTAGTAGATGATTTATTTTTCCTAAGAACGAATCCCAAAACAACTTCTCTAATTTCAACTGAAGTTCCGATAAATATCTTGAAAACAGCTATAGGAACAGCAAGAATGGTCTCAGTGAACCCTAATTTAAGTGGTTCAGACCAGAATCCAACAAGAGTTTGTTGAATGCCTCTGAGAGGTATAGAGCAAAGAACAGCCCATAACACAGGCCTTAAATATTCTTGAAGCAACTTGCAAACAGCAAATAGAATGAAGATTCCCAAAGCTACCCCAGCATGTGCCATGGCTATATACAGAGCTAGGCGTACCTGTGGGTCCTGAGAGAAAGAGTTGCTGCTTTCTTCATCCTGGGCTTTTGAAGGGATGGGCTGGGATGGAAGATCGGATCGTGTATTGGGTTTCCGGGTGGAGACTGATTTGAACATTTCTTCCCAAGGTACAGCAGAGGAGGTGGAATCTGATTTGGGGTCAGAATATGGTACAAGCTCCATAGAATTTTTTTAAGAAGACGAAGTGACAGAAAAGTGAAAAGGCTCACTTTTTCTTTATATATGGAATGGAAAGAGGATCTGTATTAAAAACTAGAAAATTTACAACCAAGTGCAAAGCAAACAGCTATCTTTCAAAGTTCTATAAAAAACCATACTCCTCAATGCTATCTTTCACTTTCTTTTACGTTAAAACACTTTGGCACCAAACAGGGGCTAAATCTAAGCTCTTTTCCTTCTCTCTTTCAGGAAGAAACACGATGGGATGAATTTAAATTTTAAAAAAAAAGCCTAAAGAACATTGTAGCAAGATGTCATCTTCTTTGATCATGCTCTTTCTTCAATTTGTGTGGCTACCGGCATATGCAAGAAGACAATGAAAGGAGGCAGAGACAGAGTGAAGCTGATCAGAATTGTTTGGGAAATCGGGAATTCTTTTCTAGGACCAATGGTATAGATGGAATAAAAAGAAAATCTTAGGAGAGAGCGGCGGCTGTTGCAAGGCTGCAGGTGGAAAAAGCTGCTGCAATGGGGAATGGGGAGCTCTGTCTGGTCCGGGAATTGGGGAATTTGTTTTGTGTGGGATTCAGTGAAGGTGTGAATGTCAATTCATGCGCTTCTGACCTGAACTCAACAGCTCAGCAACATGTAGTAATTCTTTACAATTATTTTCACGATGCATGTGGATTTCATTTTCTTTCTTTTTGACCTAATTCAAGACAAAATATTTATTATTTGTCGGTGATTTAAGTATAATCATGTCGATTAGTGTAATTAAGGGTTTGGTACAAAGATGGGTGAACTCGGAACATTCTATTGTGGGTTTGGAGGTGCGGAGTGCACGCTCATATAAGTGTTTACGAGTTTACGGGTGTAAATGATCAAGTAGAGTTCGTAAAACAAATTTAGAAGACACGGAAAATTCGTTTTGGAAAAACAGTGTCACAGGCGCCCGCCTGTGGAAAATTTTCAGGCAAAAATTTGAACAGGTTCATGTTCGTTTTTCAGGACTTCACAGGCACCCGCCTGTCATTCGTAGGCGCGCGCCTATGGCCCGAAAATGCGAATTGGTGTGTCTTTTCTTGTTTTTCCAGCAGTTTTTTCTTCATAACACTTTTCCACAAATGTGCTCTTAAACAAAACGGTTTTAACCAACAAATACTGATCATAGAAGGTATAAAAACTAGTTTTTCAGATTTTAAAACATACTTTGAAAATTATATACAATACTTGATCATTTGAGAGAATACATTGAAAACACATTCAAGTATTCTTCATCTTTGTGTGTCAAAACTTCTTAAAAAACTCCAATGTATACTTTTCTTTTGGTGCCAAAAAGAAAAAGGGTAAATGTAGTCTTATCTCACAAAGGTATTCGTGCAACCCGGGAAATTGAATAAGGGTCGAATAACTTTTGAAGGAAAGTGTTCCTACACGATTCTACGTAATATCAAGTTCATAACTTAAATTTCCTGCGATATAGTTTTGACATTGTTGTTTTCATTCCCTTACAAGATATTAAACAACAATCTACAAAAGTTATTTTAGTAAATTCTACAATGTCAAGTGTTAAGGAGATGACTACAAACTTTGGAAAGTTGGAAAAGTTTGAAGGTGTCAATTTTTGAAGATGGCAAAGGAAGATGCATTTTCTGCTAACAACATTGAAAGTGGTGTATGTGTTGAGTACACCGATGCCTGAAGTGATGGATGACGGACCATTGGAGGAACTGAGGAAGAAGAACAAATGGGAGAATGATGACTACATCTGTAGAGGCCACATTCTAAACGGTATGTCTGATTCATTGTTTGACATTTACCAAAATGTTGAGTCTGCAAAAGAACTTTGGGATTCACTAGAGTCTAAATACATGGATGAAGATGCCTCTAGTAAAAAGTTCTTGGTTGGTAATTTCATGAAATATAACATGGTAGATTCAAGGTCGGTACTGGAACAGTATAATGAATTACTACGCATTTTGGGTCAGTTTGCACAACATAAAATGGAAATTGATGAGTCTATTTCGGTGTCAAGCATTATAGATAAATTACCACCGTCATGGAAAGACTTTAAGCACATGTTAAAACACAAAAAGGAAGAATTATCTCTGGTAGAACTTGGTAGTCACTTGCGTATAGAGGAATATCTAAGGGCGCAAGAGGGCGGTAAAACCAAGGGTAAAGAGGTAATGGACTCGACCTCTATCAATATGATGGAAGCCGGGGAATGTTCGTATAAGAACAAAGGAAAAGAAAAGAAAAAATCTTCCAAAAACAATGGCAAAGATACCAACAAAAAACAGAAAGGTGCTTGTTTGACTTGCGGGAAAACTGGACATTTCAGGGCGGATTGTCGAGTAAGGAAGAACCAGAAAGGATCAAACAACAGTTCGGGGCAAGGGTCTAAGGACCAAGGTGCTCCTAAACATCAAGGTCAGAATGTTACTTGTGGATTTAATTCCAACATGAATTATGTACCACTAATTTCTGAGGCATTTTATATGCAGGATGATGATGATGTTGCTTGGTGGATTGACTCGGGTGCAACGAGACACGTTTGTAAGGATCGATGCTGGTTTAAAAACTATGAACCGGTGAACGATGGATCCATGCTACTTATGGGAAACGAGTCAAGGGCTGCCATAGTTGGAATAGAACTTGTTGTTTTATGTTTTAGTTCTGGAAAATGTATTAATTTAAAACATGTTTTACATGTTCCGTGTATACGGAAAAACTTGGTATCTGGTAGTTTATTATGTAAAGAAGGCTATAAACAAGTGTATGAATCTGATAGATATATTTTAAGTAAGCATGGCTCTTTTATTGGTTTCGGATATCTATGTAACGGTATGTTTATGTTGAATATTCAGAATAATAATGTTAATCATGTTATGGTAAATCCTGAAATTAATAGTTCGGTTTTGTGGCATGCTCGTTTAGGTCATGTACATTATAAGCGTATGTTATTAATGTCAAAAAATGAACTTATTCCTTCTTTTGACATGAATATGAATAAGTGTAATACTTGTATGTTAAATAAAATTGTGAGACAGCCTTTTCATAGTGTTGAAAGGTCATCTTCCGTTTTGGAACTTATTCATAGTGATCTATGTGACTTTCGTGCTACGCCTTCTTTTGGTAATAAAAAAATATGTAGTGACATTTATAGATGATTGCACTCGGTTTTGTTATGTATTTTTACTTCATTCTAAAGACGAGGCAATAGATAAATTTAAAATCTATAAAAATGAGGTAGAATTACAATTAACCTCTAAAATAAAAAGGTTACGTACCGATCGAGGTGGTGAATATTTTGATCCAACCTTTTTCGGGTCATGAGGTATAATACATGAGGTTACAGCGCCGTATACGCCACAACAAAATGGCATAGCGGAAAGGAAAAAACCGTACTCTTAAAGAGATGGTTAATTCTATGCTATCTTACTCTGGTTTGAGTGAGGGATTTTGGGGAGAAGCCATGTTAACGGCTTGTTATTTGCTTAATAGAATTCCTAATAAAAGGAATCCTATTACCCCATATGAATTTTGGTTCAAAAAGAAGCCAAACTTGAATTATTTACGAGTTTGGGATTGTAGGGCTGTTGTAAGACTTACCGTGCCTAAGATTAAAACCTTGGGTGAAAGAGGCATTGATTGTATATTTATTGGATATGCTTTGCATTCCAAAGCTTATAGGTTCTATGTTATAGAGCCCAATGATTCAGTTGTTGTTCATTCTGTGATTGAGTCAAGAGATGCCATCTTTGATGAACATCGATTTACTTCTATACCGAGGCCGAAAGATATAACTCCTACTATTGTTGGAGTAGAGAACAATAATGGTGTTGATTCTCAAGATAAGCCTTTAGAGCTTCGTAGAAGCAAAAAGGCTAGGAAACCAAAGTCTTTTGGACCCGACTATCAAACTTATTTGGTGGAAGGAACAAGAGATGAAGTAGGATTTCAATACTCATATTGTTATAATATTGATGAGGATCCTAAGACTTTTAAGAAGGCTATGGAGTCTCGAGACGTGTCATTTTGGAAAGAAGCCATCAATGATGAGATGGATTCCATAATAGGAAACAACACGTGGATCCTTACGGATCTTCCGCGTGGTTGCAAACCTTTGGGTTGCAAGTGGATATTTAAAAGAAAGATGAAAATTGACGGTACTGTCGACAGGCATAAAGCCAGATTGGTAATTCAAGGCTTTAGGCAAAAGGATGGTATTGATTATTTTGATACCTATGCACCGGTTACTAGAATCTCCACAATTAGATTGTTGATTGCCTTAGCAGCTATTAACAATATGGTGATCCATCAAATGGATGTTAAAACAACATTCTTAAATGGAGATTTGGAAGAAGAAATATATATGAAACAACCGGAGGGATTTGTTATGCCTGGAAATGAGCATAAGGTGTGTAAGCTTGTTAAATCATTGTACGGGCTTAAACAAGCACCTAAACAATGGCATCATAAATTTGATGAGGTTGTCTTGTCTAATGGTTTTAAGCTTAACCAATCAGACAAGTGTATATATAGCAAATTTGACAACCGGTAATGGTGTGATAATTTGCTTATATGTTGATGACATGTTAATTTTTGAACTAACCAAGAACAAGTTGACCTTTGTAAGGCATTTTTGTCATCAAGTTTTTCTATGAAAGACATGGGGGAGACGGATGTGATTCTTGGAATCAAGATCAAACGGAGTGACAAAGGGATCTCTTTGACACAATCTCATTATATTGAGAAAGTGTTAAAGAAATTCAATTGTGAAAATTCTACTCCAGCAAATACTCCCATGGATCCTAATGAGAAACTCATGCCTAATACGGGAAATCCGATATTACAACTTGAGTATTCTCGGGTGATAGGATGTTTGATGTATGCTATGACTAGTACACGTCCGGATATTGCTTATACGGTTGGAAAGCTAAGCAGGTTTACGAGTAATCCAAGTAGTCATCATTGGCGTGCGGTAACTCGTGTACTAAGGTATCTTAAGTCGACCAAGGATTTTGGCTTGACTTATGTTGGACATCCTTTAGTAATAGAGGGATACTCAGATGCTAGTTGGATATCCAATGTAGAGGATCATTCTTCTACTAGTGGTTGGGTGTTTTTGCTTGGAGGAGGTGCCATTTCATGGGCTTCCAAAAAGCAAACATGTATTACTGGCTCGACTATGGAGTCGGAATTTGTTGCCTTAGCAGCAGCCGGAAAAGAGGCGAAGTGGCTTAGGAATTTGATCTATGAAATTCCGTTATGGCCAAAACCAATTTCACCCATTTCTATCCATTGTGATAGTGCATCTACCTTGTCTAAGGCATATAGTCAAGTGTATAATGGTAAGTCACGACACCTGGGCGTTAGACATAGCGCGGTACGTGAGTTGATCACTCATGGGGTGATTTCGGTTGTTTTTGTCAGATCTCAACATAATTTAGCCGATCACTTAACCAAAGGATTGGCTAGAGACTTGGTACAAAAGTCGATAATCGGGATGGGTTTACAACCCATATGAATCTTAGTGATAGGATACCCAATTCCCTTCTAATACAATGTTAGAGGCAGAATTCAATGTGGAAGGCCTATTGTCTTAGATTTGAGCACATGATATTGTCCCGAAGGTATATGCTATGACCTGCAACATAATTTAGCCGATCACTTAACCAAAGGATTGGCTAGAGACTTGGTACAAAAGTCGGTAATCGGGATGGGTTTACAACCCATATGAATCTTAGTGATAGGATACTGAATTCCCTTCTAATACAATGTTAGAGGCAGAATTCAATGTTGAAGGCCTATTGTCTTAGATTTGAGCACATGATATTGTCCCGAAGGTATGTGCTATGACCTGCAAGATCAGGGTGAAGGTATTCTTCTTAATGAGTCTTTTGACAAAGTGCTATTGCTGGTGCACGATTAATAAAAGGCTCACCTATATGAGTATGAAGTTTGGCCGCTTCAAGGAAGTTCTAGGGTTGGCTTTCTATATGCTCATGAATGGATATGGACACAAGGCCTGTTTAATTAGTGTCAAGAATAAACTTTTGGAGTTATCTTAATTTATGTGTATATTATCTTCATGTATTCAAAACGTGTAAAGGGGTTCAATGCTTAGACACACCCCGATACTCGAATATTTGAAATGTGTAATATTACTAGGTGGTAATTCAATCTTCGTGATATTATCATTGATGCATGAGTTGTTATGTTTTGACTGATCTTTAGCTAAACCAAGGATTACACTTAAATGGGGGAGGAATGTTGGCGATTTAAGTATAATCATGTACATTAGTGTAATTAAGGGTTTGGTACAAAGATGGGTGAACTCGAAACATTCTATTGTGGGTTTGGAGGTGCGGAGTGCACACTCATATAAGTGTTTACGAGTTTACGGGTGTAAATGATCAAGTAGAGTTCGTAAAACAAACTTAGAAGACACGGAAAATTCGTTTTGGAAAAACAGTGTCACAGGCGGCCTATGAACCCGCCTGTGGAAAATTTTCAGGCAGAAATTTGAACAGGTTCATGTTCGTTTTTCAGGACGTCACAGGCGCCCGCCTGTCATTCGCAGGCGCGCGCCTATGGCCCGAAAATGCGAATTGGTGTGTCTTTTCTTGTTTTTTCAGCAGTTTTTTCTTCATAACACCTTTCCACAAAACAGTTTTTCAGATTACAACATACTTTGAAAAATATATACAATTCTTGATCATTTGAGAGAATACATTGAAAACACATTCAAGTATTCTTCATCTTTGTGTGTCAAAACTTGCTACAAAACTCCAATTGTATACTTTTCTTTTGGTGCCAAAAAGAAAAGGGTAAACGTAGTCTTATCTCACAAAGGTATTCGTGCAACCCGGGGCATTGAATAAGGGTCGAATAACTTTTGTAGAAACTTAAGTGTTCCTACACGATTCTACGTAATATCAAGTTCATAACTTAAATTTCCTGCGATATAGTTTTGACATTGTTGTTTTCATTCCCTTACAAGATATTAAACAACATTATTCTTTCTCAATTCGAATCCGATTAGAAGTGTTTTTATTTTATAATTAATATATCGGTTTAAAAGACTTCCCGATTAAATTTGACTCATAAAATTCTTTCTAAAATTTGGTTAGAATCAATGAAAGCTAAGAAGAAAAAAAAGATGAATTTGAAGTGGTAAAGTGGAAAGAAATATATCGTGTTTTAAAATTTTCCGTAGTTTAAAAAAGACACACACACCAAAATGAAAAGGTTTGCATGCCCTCGTCTTCTCTACATTTTTAGGAAGACCACGCATATGAAGGTTATGTCTCAATATATTGCTAAGTTTGTGTTTTTCTTGGTTTTGAAGTTTTAGCTTAACCACTGAAATAAACCTTATTAGCCCGTCGGCAGCGTCGGTACATGTTGAGAGAAATTTATCTTTTATAGAATTAAACTCTCAACCTCAATTCAAAGTTAAGTTTGATACACAACATTCATATTTCTTTTATCACCGAGTTAAGTCGGAGATGAAAATACATCACAACATTCATATTTCTTTATGGCTCTGTTCTCATCTGTTGTTGAGGTATTTAAAAAAGTTACGTTTCAAACATTCAGTTTCAAATCCTAAGTTGGACTCTCCAAATATCATTTTAGATGTACGTACTCCTGCTTGGATTGGATCTTAATTCCATATCGCAACATAAATAGCATTGAGTATCCGTTCAGGTTCAGGTGTGTTGTAACCGTAGATAGTTTAAGGTTGTTCAGGTTCAGGTGTGTTGTAACCGTAGATAGTTTAAGGTTATAGGTTATGGTTATGTTGTAGTTACCATTTTGTGTACTTTCTCTCTTTAGCATGAACATACAATTCGCCATCATCATCGTTTATTTGTCTCTGTCCAAGTAGGCGCATTTGTATTTGTGTGTGTGTCTGTGGAGTTTGCCAAAGATCTCTCTATCTCTCTCTCTCTCTCACACACACACACACACATTTGATGTGTTGTTGGGGTACCCTTATAATATAGTTTGTACATTGCAGGGAATGGGGCCATTGATAACCAATGTGGTTATTGCACTAAAAGATTTGTATGTGGAATTTGTTGTTGATAAACCAAAGTAAATTTGATGTGGTGCCCCTAAAGAGCCCGTTAAATCACACTGCAAATGACTAAATCACCCCCGGCCCTGCATAAATTCAGACTACAACAGCCAAAGAGCTAGCTAGTATCATACTGAAATCAAACTAATCTTCCACAGGTTTAAAAAAAAAACAGAAAAAAACACAAGTACAACATGGCAATCCATAGAGAAAAAAAACTGCTGCTATGTCTGTTCAATTAATAGTAAAACCAACCAACCACCACCAAATAACAGAGTTAATAAGGATGGCTACTCATGGTAGGAAAGAAAACTAATTATCAGCCGCCTCGGGAGCTTGAGCATTTGCGTTATTAGGTGTTTCACCGGTACCAGCAGAAGTTTGCGCAGCCCCATGGTAAACAGGATTATAAAATGATGGGGGTCCACTGGAAGGAGGCATTCCGATTGGTGGAGGAGCAGTCATCGACGGTGGCCTTTGGATATCAGTTTGTGGTGGTCCAGGTAGAGGACCACCACTGGGTGGTGGTGCCATCATCATCATAGGCATCGGCATCGTAGAAGACATATAAACTGGCCAAAACCGACAAGGAAAAAGGTCAAGTCTTGTTCCACATTACACCCCAGGAATACCCTCTTACGACAAGGAGTGAACACGAAAAGCAATCGGTGATAATTTAAGTTGGCAATGATAAATAACATAAAAACTGGAAACGCATAAAAAAAAAAAAAATAGCTGGTACCTGGAGCACCAGGCGGTGGTCTAGGCAGAACCGGAGGCCTAATTGACATTAAATGAGCACCGGGAGGGAATGTTGTGGTTCCCGGCATAGGCATCATCGGAGTAGGTAAAATGGCAACACCAGGTCTCAGCTGGTTATAAGGAACTCCTAAAGGAGGGCCTGGAGGTCTAAATGCACCAAGATGTTCCTTCACTTTTTGATCAATCAAACTCTGGTTCAGTTGTGCTTCGTATTGTTGGTAATACAAACGCACGTTTGCCTGTTAAAAAACAATGCACATTCAAATCTATATCAGATTATCAGCCAGGGTACACAATTTCAGGGGTTTACATTTGCGGTGGGTGGGGATCAGGGGGGGGGGGGGGGGGTTGGGAAAGGATGTACCTTGTGCTTATAACCAGCATTGTGTTGCTTTCTAACAGATGGCTGAAATAATACAAAATGAAAAAAACAATCGTTAATAATCAAAGCTAGGCTGAAATGAACAGGAAATGCAAGATAACTCGTTTAAAGAAATAATAAATGAAGCTAAAAGCTACCAATTTCAAAAACCAGTCTGCTTTTAATTATGGAATTCAGAAACAAGAAAACAAAATCAAAGAATGACTTACAGAATCGTGAGTCAAGTAAGTGTCGCAATAATCGCAATAATACCTGAAAACAAATCATCATTCCATAACCTTTAGCCAAAGCTTACTTACAGAAAAAAAACGAATAAATAAATAAATAGGAAAAAGCTTCAATATATAAACAAATTCGGAAATAAATAAGAAAAGGATACCGAGGCATTGCGTCTTATGATATATTGATCAAGTTGCTGCCTGCGCAAGTAAAAATTATACACATAAGTTGGGTATCATCGAAGGAGGATTATACATAAACAAACCCTACATAATTGAATTTAAATATAAACAAGTTGTGCTGCGATAATTGACAAGTTTGAAGTCCTGGAAGAGAGATTAAAAGTTGGCGGATACAAAGAACAGATGAATTTGGGTGGATGACCAATTCTACCTCACCGGACAGACAGAGACAAAGAAGACTTGTCAGGCGCAAAAGACCAAGAGTGACAAATGCGTACGGGGGCAGGGAGTCTACAGAACCACAGATACAAGCGATTGTATGCTATCTTAAGCAGCTCAAAACCAATCGATTATTCAGTATGAATGTTCATTGGGCTATGTTAATAAAGCATAAACCTACAATTGCATCTGTCCCACGTAATTGCCACAATTGTTAAAAACAACAAACTGTTCTGAATTAGTATCTAATTGATCATTAGTGTATTACAATGTATCATTGAATCTCTTGACTTGATAAGTTTCATTCTTCAAATACATTGTACTCTAAAGAATTTTGTGACACCGTCCCATATTCTTGTGCATTGCACAAGATTGAGGTTGTCAAGGCCAGCCGGATGCCCCGCACAATGCTGGGTCCTTAGTAAACAAATTTTTGAAAACACAGAATCTACTAAAAACGAAATACCGGTTCCATTAAATTGACAAAGGTCAAAGACAAGCATGCTCAAGACACTTGTAACAACATGAATAAAAGTTTGTAATTGTAAACTTCTAATTGGCTACTACCCTGATATTGAGCACGGTGATCGTTGTGCAAAGTAAAATCTGTCTAATTTGTTCATGGATTTTATTCTTCCTCCTTTTGTCATTTCCCCAAAGCTTTCGTGATAACATTTACTCCTCCTAGAATGAAATTTCCAGATCAAATAAAGCAAAACTAGCTATATCAATCAAACTGATAAAAGTAGCTATAACAATTCTAAACTGGACCCAACACAAAGAAAAAAGCACAAGGATAAAGCATAGTAACAATTTTACAATTTCGTTCAACCAATTGACAGCAAATAGCATTTCATGTAATCAACTTCAAACCCCACTCGCCACCAGCACCAAATTTCAACTTCAAATTAAATAGCACGAAAAAAAGAAAAAAAAAAAAAAAAGAAACAAAGAAAGAAATTGAACAGCTCAAATCTCAATTGACAAAGATTTAAAAGACAAGCCAGAAACCAAGAGAAGGAATCAAAACAATTTCATTAGCGTACAAATATTCTATCAGGTATTATGGTCGGGCAGAGATAGATGAATAGAAAGCAACTATAAATTCTTACTGTAAAGACACAAAAAACGGTGCTAGGTGGATGCCAGCGGTGGGACAAGAGGGGCTGCGCAGCTTCGGACAGTCGCACTCACAGCGGCGGGGGGCACTCGGCAGCGGCAGGCTTTTGTCCGCTTGGAGTCGACGAGAAGACGCGATGTTGATGGTATGGTGAGAAAAAGCAAAGCAAGTAGCCTCCCTCGAAAAAATCACTTTTTTTAAAAGAAAATTGTTTTTTAATAAAGCAAAGTAGTGTGGAGAAATTGTCAAAAAAAAGAACGAAAAAAAAAATGACATTGAAAGTGGAAAATGGTGGAAAAAAAAAAGAGAGATGAAAGAACGAAATTGTCCTTGCCATATTTTACTATTTTAAAAACAAATTTACTAAAAAAGTTTAATTTCAAAAAAACCCACTTAAAAAAAAGAGAAAAATTGAATAATCATTCAGTGGAATGACAACTTATTATTTTTATCATTATATTAAATCCACGAGACTAATCTTGAATTTTTGTCATTTTTAACATTTGTTTATATAATAAAAGTATATCATTTTAAAATATCAATACGACCCCTCAAAAAAATATCAATACGACCCTCGAAAATAAAATTATCAATACATTATTAGTCTTCTAAAAAAATACATTATTATTATTTTTCAATATACCGTTTATTTATTTATTTGGAAGGAGTCATAATTAACTAGACCAACAACAGCAGGCTTACTTGAGTTAAGAGTTAAGACATGAGCCGGTTATTGCTACTTCGCTTAACAAAAGAGAATGAGCAAGTCGAAAAAGCCCTCGTAATACTTAAACAATCCAAAACTAAACAACCGAAATATATCATTCGTAGACGATCGTAGACGATGCACTCAAGAAACTAAACAACTGGATTCCTTATTGACTCAGCTATTGAAAGCTAAATACTTTCGAAACTCCTCTTTTATGGATGCAGGTAACGGCCACAATGGATCTTTTGTTTGGCATAGCATATTGCCAGGGCCGTCCCTGTGGAAACCGGGGCCTTAGGCCCAATGTTTTTGTCGGGCCCTGACTATTTTTATTTCAAAAACTAAAATCAAATCAATATGTTAAATCATCTAGAAATACTCTAAATATTATATGATAAATTTTGTTTACATTAGAATTGTTAAAGAATGTATCAGTTGTCAGTTAACAATCTTAGGAGCAAAACCACTAATTAAAAGTACCACATGTTAAAATGGATTCATATTCTGATATTATGTCATTCAATTAAGCAAACACTCCATAAAAAAAATTGGTAACGCTGGAATTAAATTTAAAAAAAAAATGATTATCACATCTGCAAAATGGTCATACTGAACCATTAACAGATTGATGGAAGTTAATGATTGTTCTTTTTTCACTTTTTCCTTCGGCCTTCGGAAGGTCAAGAAAAAACTAGACCTTAGTATTACTACATGTTCCATTAGTAATCCCTTTGAGGGGTTACTACGTATTTTAGGGCTATACGGATTCGAACCGTAGACCTTCTCGGTAGGATCAACCTTATTCCCTGGCATTTACACGAGGTTCGTATCCAGGAAAAAGCAGAATATTTGATGGAAGGATGGGGAATCTTTTTGAATTTAATTAATCAGTGTAAAAAGTGATGATAATGTCAAAAAATGAAAAATATAATATTGGAAAACAGGGACAATGAGGAATCTTGTTTGAAGACATTGATTTTGCCTCACATATTGAAAAGCGAGACACAAATGCAGCAAGTGTTTTCTTATATTTTTAGATTAGAGTTAAAAAAAAATTAAGTAGAAAGCTAAAGATACAATTTCATTGTCGAGTTTTTTTATTTATGAATTACTATACAGCTACGAATTTAAAAAATGATTGGGTTAAAAGAAAGGTTGGAACTAGAAGCGGGCTATGAGATTATGGCCCAATTAAATATAACATACAGTAAACATATGCAACCTAATAATACTACTATATCATTTTTGGGGCCCTGAATTTACTACATTTGGGGGAGGCCCGGGGCTAAGGCCTCCTCACAGGGACGGCTCTGCATATTGCATGGTCGAGATCTTCTTGTAAAGAGCTTGAGGTGGCGTATTAGTTCGGGAGAAAATATCTGTGTTTTTAAAGATCATTGGATCCCAAAGGCCCACAACATCAAAACATGTAACACTTATATCGCCCTTCCAATGGATTACACAGTCAAAAATTTAATGCGGCCGGGAAAGAGGAAATGGAATAAAGAACTCATCTCCTCCTCTTTTATGCCACATATTGCGGATTACATCCTGAATATAAACCTTGCTCCAAGGAATAGGCATGATAGACTTATATGGCATTTCACCACCAATGGCCTTTACTCGGTTAAATCACGATATTCCATTGTCTTAAATTATCCAAATTTCTGTGACAATGTGAATATTTAGGGATATTCTTCAAGTTTTTCTCCTTTTTGGAAAAAGCTAAAGATGCAGAAAGTTCCACCACGGGTGACTCGCTTTCTTTAAAGAGCTACACACAATTGTATGCCAACGAGTGAGAATCAGTAGAAATGAGGCTGTTCGAATGGCATATGCAGTTTATGTGGAACATCCATTGAAACTATTGGTCATTGCCTTATTGATTGTACAATTGCGCGAAAAGTGTGGAGTATGGAGTCTTTTAGTAAGTGTTGGATGATAGCCGGACTGCACTCTTTTGCCGATGTGCTTGACTTGATTTTAAATATGAACGATGAATTCGCTTGTTGTAAGTTTTTATATATCTTTTGACTTATTTAGAAAGCCCGGTGCTCGTGGATTTATGAAAAGAAATCCGTTTATGTGTCATTCCTTTTAAAAGAGGCAGAAGTTGGTAGTAAATAATCCTTATATCTTCAGTTATTAACTCACAAACTGGCAGAAAGAAATCTTCTAATTGGCCAACAAAGTGGAAGCCCCCCCCCCCCCCCCCCCACCCCCCACCTCTTTTATCAAATGTAATGTTGATGCATGCTTGAAAGTAAATTCGCTCTCAGTTGGCGGTATTTTCCAAAATGAAACAGGGAAATTCTTAATGCTTACTCCTTCCACATTGGTACAAACATCTCCGTTCTTGAAGGTGAAGCTATGGGAGTTTTTCATGGTCTTTCATTTGCGATATCCTATGGTTATCACTGACTCATCTTAGAGGCGGACTCGTTAACAACCATTTAAAAACTACATTCATCTGAAGAAGATTTATCGGATGTGACACAAATATTGGTCGCAAGCTGCAAAGATTTTTTTGAGCCTTTTTGATTCTATAATTTTTGCTTTCGTTAAACGCATGGGGAATGCCTCTACGGATTTCCTAGCTAGCCATGGAGCTCTTTTGTCTGTTGGTAGTTATGTTGAATGGGGCGTTTCTTCCTCTTTGGATGTTTTTCATGCTTGCATTATGGATAGTGCCCGATAAATATCCTTTTCCACTCAAAAAGATAAAATATAAAATTGAATATTATTTTCTAGAATATGTATATATACTCTAATACACACAACCATCATGCCTTTCAACTTGGCAAATGGAAACCCCAACCTTTAGACTTGATAAAATTTAACGTGGATGCAGGGTTTCAAGACAATGCTACAGCGATCGGTGGGATTATTCGAAACAGTAATTAATGACGACATTCTTCACTCCTTCTCCAGACTCCATGTGAATTGATGGCGGGTACGAGGCTAATGGTGATGAGGCTAATGGTGATGAGGCCATGGCTATTTTATTTTATCAAGCGATTTTTCTATCAATTAAACGAGACAATCACAGAGTTATTTTCAAAGGAGATTCTCTCTCACGGGTTATCCAAAAACACAATCTTTCTCATATGGGGAGTATTATAGAAAACTGTCTGAAACATGCTTACAAAATCCAACCAGAGACTATATATATTAAACTCTATACATGTGTATCTGCTGAATTAATGCTGCTAGCTAGTACTCAATTAATTAATAATCAAAGATTGTATCTGCTAATCTTAGAACGAAGACAGAAATAAGCACAAATTCGATAACCAAGAGCCATGGCAAGTAAGATCCAAACTTCTTGTAAACCACCCTTTAAATTAACAGTATCAAATGAAGGTGAACTCTGTAGCGGTCTGCATCCCATCCCGTTTGATCTGCATTCGTATGCCTCGTCTCCTGTGTATTGTACCTTCAACAACAGCCTGAATCCGTAGTACATGAATGATACATATTTCAACCACCTCATGAACTTTGGTATGTGCTGCATTATTTATGATATATATAAACAATCAACCCATGAATAGTCGAGATTCTCAACTCTAAAATCGACTGTTAAAAACCCGATTGTAAGACGTTCAATATATAAATACATATACCTGGACGTAGTAGCCGCCCGTAAGAAGAAACAACATAAGTACCAAAGAAGCAACCATCCCAGCTTTTTTTATGCTCATTACTGCTGCCCCAAACAGTTCTCCGGCTCCCTATTTATATTCAACAAAAACAGGATATATATATATTTATTACATACATACATACATATAAATTTTAGCCGATTACACAGTTACGCCTCTGAATCTATTGGAAGAAAATAATAAATACGAAAAAAAAAGAAAAAAAGAGAATGTAATAAGTACCTGGCTGGTAATAGCAACAAGTAGGATAGCAGACAAAGTGATGAAGAAGCACTGGACATTTGCTTTAAAGCCAGCCATGTAATAGAGAATGGACATAAACAAGGTAGGGTATAATACATGTGCTATCATGTCACACATTGTGCTGCATACATAGTATACACTCAATCTGTACATATCTGCTTTCCTTTCTTTCACTAAGTATATCTTCTCGAATGGAAATACGTATACCGCTCCGAATAACGACGACGATGTCCAGAAAATGCATATATAGAACAACAGCCCAATCTGCATCAGAAAAACACCCGACCTTCTCTCCTTTATATTACCATTAAAAAAAAGATTTTTCGTATGTCAGTCACGCACTCACACGTACTTTCAGATCAGATGGTGACACTTGTAGTGTCTACCGAAGAAGTCGGATGAGACAATTATATGAGTAATGCTAGCTACTACAACAATCATTCTAACACAGTAGTTGTCACAACATGGTGCGGCAGTCGGCGTGACATCTCATGATGTGACATCTATTTAAAGAGAGGGTCTACTACCATGCATATCATCGGTTAATTGTCTCACCGACACATCATGTTGTGACATTTGTTGTGTCAGAGTGGTTGTGAAAGTAGCATTATTCTGAATATATTTCATGACGTGACATCTTATTAAAGAGGGGTTCAACTACCACATGATGTTGTATCATAATGGTATTCTGACAATATGATGTGGCAGTGGCGGTTTCATTGTCACATCAGGTTGGTGACACTTGTAGTGTCTAGAGAAGTTGTGACAAATATGAGTAATGTTACTACAACAATCAATATGGCGTACACAACAAATATCACAACGTCGTACATGATGTGACAACTATTTAAAAGAATGGTCTCAGTGGTACGTGATGCCATAGACACATCAGACTGTGATATTTGTTGAGTTATAATGATTGTGACAGTAGCATTATTTTGACAATATAACGTGATAGTGTTGGTTTCACTGTCGCGTCGACTTGTGACACTTTTACCCTCTAGAGAAGTTGTGACAATATGAGTAATGTAACTACAACAATCAGTCAAACACAACAAATGTCACAACGTGATGTGGCGTCTTGTCGAAGAGGGGTCCACTACCACATCATGTGTTGCCCCACTCACACATCAGGATGTGACATTTGTTGTATTAGAACGGTTGTGACAACGACATTATTCTGACAATATGACGTGACAGTGCCGGTCTCACTGTCTCATCAGGTTGTTGTGACGATTAAAGTTTTGAGTAAAATATTAATTGCCTGGTCTCTAAGTTGAGCTTCAGTTTTAAAGGTAGATTTCCACCAAAGAAGACCAAGCAAGACTGCCACACCAAGTGCTTGTATGAGCCTTAAAACATCAAAGTAATCTCTATATCTCTCTTTAAATGTCCTTTTGAACAATATCACAAATTGATCCCACCAACTCAATGTCCAATCTTTCTTTATTTGAATCCCTAGTTGAAGATGTTTCGGTGTTATAGACGACTGTTGATGATTCTCATTTTTCTCCTTAGGCTCTATTTGTACTTTGTAATTCTGGTGCAGATACTGTATAGATAGAGAGAAAAAAGGAGTGTGTGTATATATATTGAAAGAAGTGATGTATATGTATATGTATATATACTGAACGTACCCGGATTACAATGCGTTCGTATTCGTCAGTTACTATACATCCATGATCTAAATCTTGAGGAATGCTCATGTCATTAACCTGTCCTGTTGCTAAATCCAGCAAGAATTCAGCTGGATTCATAGCTATTTGCGGTATAAATCTCAACGACGTGAAATATTCCACTGCTTCTTGTGTCAATCCATTGTATAATGGGAACCCTTCTGATAATAACAGAACTTTATCGAACGTGTAAAACATTCTGCTCGATGGCTGGTGTATCGTCGTGATTATCGTCCTCCCCGCCTATGTATATATATACACATACATATAAGCACACCCCACATCAAAAGTTAATAACTTTAACAAGTTTAAAGCATTGTTAAAGATAGTGTACCTTAGCAAGGGCACCAAGGATTTGAAGGAGTTTACTTGAAGACGCGGAATCAAGCCCTGAAGTTGGTTCATCCAGCAATAATAGTGAAGGATCAACAAGTATTTCATATGCTATGCTTGTTCTTTTTCTCTCTCCTCCTGATACACCTTTTACAAAAGCTCCTCCTATTTTCGTATGGCGACACCTATTTATATATATATACACATACATGATATTTATACGCAGAACGTCGTGGCATATCAATTAATAAGTCTTGTTAAGAACATAAGTAAAGCTAACCTGTCTAAGCCTAATTCCTTGATGATCTTGTCAACTCTTTCGTACTTTTGTTGTCGCGTCATAATGTTTGGAAGCCTTAAAGATGCAGCAAAATTTAACGTTTCCTCGACCGTTAATTGTGGAAAAAGCACGTCGTCTTGCGTTACAAAACCGATCCTGTTCGTGAAAAAAAATGCAGATTAGAATGATCAAGAACATGTTTGTTTAGCAATTAGCATTATTAAAAAATGATGATATATATATTTTAAACAAACCTTCTTTTAAGAGCAGCAGTATATGGTATGTCATTGTATCTAACAGTCCCTTTAACATTTTCTTTCAATCTCCCACCTATGATCTTCAACAATGTTGTTTTTCCACTGCCAGATGGACCCATTAAGGCCAGAATCTCACCGGGACCGACGCTTCCCGTAATTCCTTTCAATATTTGCTTGTAGCCATCTTGATTTGTGCTTGATGTTTGTGAACTTTCTTTCAAAACTACTGTATTTATTGGATTCTTGCATGAACCATGTTTAGTTTTCACCTTGTATTCAACATCTGCAAACTGTATTGTTTATACTATAGGCAATCAATATTTCAACTCAATACAATGAAAAATATATAGTTCTAAAATTGTTCCAAAACAGGTAAGATTTAGTAGCACAAGTACAGATACGTGGGTACAGATACGAGATATATGAGTTATGAACAAACACAAGAAACATTACCTTGAGATATATAGGAAGAGAGGAGTCTTGATTCGGGGTCGGTTCGTCGTCTTGTATATCAATCTCAGAATCCCTGTTCATAAGGTAAGCTTGAGAGATGTAATCAATACCATGGCCTGCAAAGCCATTGATTCTTGAAATTTGCATGGACCTCATGGTTGGACTTGACAAATGCTCAATCTCATCTTCACTTTGAAGTTCCATTTTTGGTTTTTGTTTTTGTTTTTTTTAACAAGGTGTTGCATAACCAGATGCATTGTGAAGCTATATAGATAGATAGGGCACCAAAAATCTAACTTAAAAATTGTTAGGACACAATCTTTACATGGCTAAAGTAGATAATTAGGCTACTTAATTATTACTTAAGTTTAGTTGTCACACACTCTTTGTATTGACATTGACTTGCTCTTGCCAAGTTTCTTTTTTTAATTTTTATTAAATTATTAGTTAGAGCAGGTGGGCTTGTTGCTTATTGGATTGTATGTTTTGCATTTTAAACATTTATATGGAATGAAAATTTATTAAATTATTAGTTAGAGCAGGTGGGCTTGTTGCTTATTGGATTGTATGTTTTGCATTTTAAACATTTATATGGAATGAAAATTTATTAATAGGATTATGGAATGAAAATTTATTAATAGGATTATTAGAAGAAATACAAAGTTAAAAAAATAATGCGGTGAAAGTGGATCGAACACCTGACCTTCAGATCTTCAGTCTGACGCTCTCCCAACTGAGCTATCCCCGCACATGCATCATTATCGATAATCATAATTAATATCTTAGTTATAATTGGATTAAAACGTTACCCAAATAAGACAATAAAGGAACGATGTGAAAACTGAAATAAACTGTTGTCTTAGTGTGATTTATCACTTCTTTGCAAATAACATTTTGTTTCCACTTTTCTCTTTGAACAAAATAAATCTCTCAGTTTCCATTTCTCAACAACAAAAAAAAAAAAAAAATTATCATCAAAATCACAGCTAATTTATTTAATCGTAAAAAAAGTTTAAAAAATGGAAGATTTAATGACCCACAAATACTTTAAAAAAAAAAAAAAAAGACCCACAAATACGATGAATCTTTAAATTTTAAACCTAAACCATTCAGCTTCCTTCCATAAGGCAGCTATAACTAAAGCTATTCATGCAGCTTGAAGCTGCTGTTGAAGCTTAAGCAAGTATAAGGTGGTTTTGTCATTGAGGCATTTCATCAAACACCTAAAGGCGGTTAATTAAATTAAAGTTATTTAGAGTTAGTTACTACCTAATTAGCCTATAAATACTATATAATTTAAGACTGCAATCACAAAGAATCTTAGTTCAATTTCATTGTTAAGCTCTCAATTCTCGAGTTGTGTATCAATCAAGAATTCCCGCATAAATGGATTTCAAATTTGTTCATCATTGTTCGTCTTCCTCAATGAGATTCTGGAGGTGTTGTTACTGTGATTTTGTTTCGTTTTGTTCGTATTACAACATGGTATCAGAGAGACAATCTTCTGCTTCGTTATTGCTGTTTTTCTTGATCAAGTCCTCCCGATTCTCCCCGAAATTATTGTTTTCTTTGAGTTCTTGGTGGTTATGGCGAACCAAGTTCCTCCTGCTGCTGCTGCAAAAACATAGGCCAGAATAATAATAATCCTAGCTTTATTCTAGTTCAACCTCTGTTAAGAGGATCAAAGAATTTCCATCATTGGAAGAGAGCTACTTCCAAGGCCTTATCATCTAAAGGCAAGCTTTGTTATATCAATGTCACTTCTACAATGCCTCCTGCTGATGATCCCAGCTTTTTGTATTTGGATGCAACATAACGACTTAGTGACTTCTTAGTTGTTAAACTCCATATGTTTCTTGCCATTTCTGAGAGTGACCTTCAAAATAGGTTTGGAAGAGGTGATGCCTACAGCCTACAGCCTACAGGTTGTCTAACTTGAAAGAAGAGATTTAGAAAGTAAAGCAAGGTTCTCTCTCAGTTACAACAGACTATTTCACAAAGTTGAAGACTCTTTGGGATCAAAATAATCAGAGAATACTAAGCAAATGCTTACACTACCCGTTTCTTGAAAGGGTTAAATGGGAACTTTAGCATTGTTAAGTCCCAGGTTCTTATGACTCAGCCTTTGCCTGATGAATGGCCTTGAATCATGAGCAGCAAATGAATTACACTACAGCCAATACAGATTCTGTAATCTTGGCTACTAAGTCAGAAAATTCTGTTGCAGATGTGGAATGTTTCAATGTTGTAGGTCAGTCTAGGTATCCTGCTCAAGGCAGAGGTCAAGGCCAAGGAAGAGGTGACGGCAGAGGTTATCAAGGGAATTCAAAAAGGCCACAGTGCACTTATTGTGGCAGAGAAAGACATACAGTGGGAGTCTGTTGCATCTCCTATCAAACTTTGCATGTCATTTCATTACATATGGATCTGCAGAAGAAGGCAGACCGAACCAGAAGGATTAAAAGATGGCAAAAACCATTGGAGTTACAAGCTTAGAAATCAAACCAACCAATTTTACCTCATTACACAGACATTAATGTTTAGATCTGACTGAATACAATACAATACAAATACTAGAAAGCAGATGAGAAATTCCTATATAGGAGTTATCGCTTTGCTCCAATCATATTACGACCCCCACCTTCTAATAATAATAAAAAGGATAGAGGATGGGTTTAGGTATGAAAATAATGGAAAGCAAATGTCATGATGTGACTAAAGAGACCTGATAACTCCTCAATAGAGAGTCCAGTCTTTTGTACTACAACTTTTAACTTGTCTCTGCACAATGGTACCCCTTTGCTAAATGCACTGCTGCCTGTTGCTGCTATTCCATTTGTTAGGGGTCTGTACAGCGCCGCCCCGCCGACTGGAGCCAAAAACCAACCATGTAAACCGTTCCCATGTAATCAAAGAAGAAAAACGTGGTAGAACCTTCCATTCTCATGAATCTGTAAAAAGCCATTTCCGTCCTTTTGACCTTTTACTATCATCTTGTTGCTCTTTCGTGTGCATTTTACTGCATTCCACCTTTATGTGTATCTTGTAAACGAAACCTCCTAGGCTTTGTCTGTATGAATTATATCATCTTGTATCCACTCTCAATTGAATTATTCCAAGTTGCTCATACCTCTGCTTTTTTTCTTTTTCTTTCTGGAGAGCTGTTTGAGAAACGGTACAGATTCCACCACTTTGACCACTAAACCCCTACCTAGTAGAATGATGTCCTATAATCGCAATCCAGGGTATTTTAGTCTAAAAATTAAACAATCTTATATATTCATGCCCGTTTTCTTTCATAATCACAAGAAGCTAGAGCTTAAATCTGATATGAACACCAACAGCAATATCCGCGTTCTTCTTTACCCAATATAAAGGCCTTTCCTATCTCAATAATCATCACCCACTCCTCCATTGGTATCACTCTTCCTCTTTTATCATGAGTGTCATCTCGGACCTCCATACGTAACATGTGCATCTAATGGTCGTCTCGTCTCTGTACAAACCATCTACCACCATAGAATATTGTCTCACTCAAACAACAGCTACAGACACCATCTCCAAATCTTCATCCTACATTCGGTATCTCAATTCTTTTCATATGCTTTTATATGAACTTTCCACACTGAACCTTCGCTGAGGCCTTTCTTATGAACTTTACAACCGTGATCCAGCCACGTAGCTGCTTAGAAGACTGGTATAACAACTTCATTCACAAAGAATCACAAACATATAATCCAGTGAATCCATTAGCCAGTAGAGTTCAAAAGTGTAAAATCAGTTCAACTGTTTGTAGCAACTGTACGCAAATGCAACTGAAGCAATAGCAGCAGCAACAGCCAGAACAGCGTATGTATCTTCACGTTCCCAGCTTTCAAACAAAGGTGTATCACACCCTTGCTTGCGCGATGAAACCCTTTGCCATCATTTTGAGTGGAACCTCGTGCCCTTAGGCTCTTATACTCTTCATCATCGAGTCTAGTACTAGTAGTCTCCTCGTTGTGGTTATAGTCCTCATTTTCCACCAGATTTTGACAACAAAAGGAGCTTCCATTTTCCTGGCAACATCCCACACCCTCGGCCTGAGAAGTACAAGTATTCACTCTTGAATCAATTTGTGTCAGGTCCTTAGTGCGTAGTGCCTGAGCTCGTTTTTGTTCTTCCTCAGATAACCCCATCTGTCCCCTGTAAAAGAGAATACAAGATATAGTAAAAGACAATCTCTACACTCCAAGTTATACATGAGTTGCAGAGCTCTATTCACACTCATTCCCCATCCGACATCGGGAAGTTTTTCTAAATAGTTTAATTTAAGTTGGGAATAAAGGAAATTCCCTCTATCAGGCAATTCAACACCGGCGCGAAATTGAACATCCCCCATGCAAACCTATTTGACATTTGCTTTAAATGCAATATAAAGACAGTTTTATGTATGGAATATGAATATCCAACCTATATAAACGACATCAACGGATTAACAGGTAAACAGTCCACAGTTGGTAGTAACATGCAGGTTACACTGGCTATGAGAGAACAAAATGCCAGAGTGAATGGTGGATTACCTCCACAACCAATCTACAATCTGACCTTTGATAATGTGCTGCTCCAGCAAAATCGGCACGTCATCCGGTGATACATAACCATACCTAATATGCCCATTGAAGCATATGTAAGCATTCTCCCGGTTATTATGATAAAAATAAGAAGAGAAACAGAATCATGAACCACTACGGTTTTAATTTGTAGTTGAGCTTAGTGGATTAATTTGCTTACCAGTGCCCAGCAACTTGTTTGCAGAGATTAGGTCCAAATATGATCACATTTCCAGCATACTTGTGCCCACCAATGTGTGAGCATGCACTAACAGACAACTTGTTTTGAAGACCGCGTAACGCAATCTCTTCACTAAATCTACTGAGTAGGGCTGGCCCACATACACCACATCGTCGATCTCTACTACCATGACAGCATACGAAAATATACCACCCCTTTAGTGTTTCAGCTGTTCCAGGCAACCACTCACCATCCTTCACAAGCACTTCCTCCACAAATGTGTCTACATCGAAATGTGTCAATTTCCTGCGTCCAATACCAGACTCATCAAATCTAGGAGACAATAACATTCAATATACGAAAAGAGTAAAAAATTGAGAGAAGGGATTAAGTTTTACCTGTATCTGACCATGTCTGGGAAGATCAATACATCCCCGTTTGATGTATCAGTTCCATCACGCCCTTCGCATACTGTTAATCGTGTCTTTAAATCCCCCCAAAAAAATCAAATGCCCAATACAAGGTTAGGGAAAAGAATGGGTATAAAACAAGAGGGCCGACACACAAAAAAAAAAAGTACATCTTAACACTAAGAAAAATCATTGTCTGTATCAGGTGCAATGCAGCATCATTGTAGAAAAAGATGATTCATCATTGTAGATAGCATCATTTTTTTTATCTGTGTAGAACTTTAAGCTTATCTTCTAACATACAAAAGCATGCTTTTCTACCAATGTCCACTTTCACTGGACAACCATTAACATACATGTCCACACCAAGTCACCAACCCACCACGTGGCCACCAAAAAAGAAAAAGAGAACCTCACACACAGCACAAATGGAAAATCCATGGCATGAACACATCAAACATGCTGATTTCCAGTACATTCACCTAACAAACTAAACGAATAGCAAATCAATATAAGCATCTACAAATGCAATGCCCACTCCCTTTGCCCCTTTTCATAATGAAGCTTTAAAAACAACCCTAATCTCCAGGAGAAACTCATGTCAAAACCCAACAATTCATATCAACAATTAAATCATATCACAACAAAGGAAAAAAACTCGGATCAAATGAAACACAACACGATAAAACAAGCAAGATTTACTCAACACAAAAGCCACAAACCTGCCTCTTCAAATCAGATTTCCTAATGCAGAGAGCGGCAGACAGTAGCCTCGGCAATCGATCAAACTCAGCAGCCTCAATGCGTGGAGGCCAAACCCGAGGGTTCTTGTAGCACAAGAACACGTGGCGCTCAAAGAACTCAACCGTCCCAACAAGTGATTCCTGTTTAAAATCAGGCCTAGAAAACCCAAACTCAGCATCTAAATCAATATTCCCACCAGCACCACCTCCAGCATCAAGGCTGGCGAGAAATCCGTCGTTCTGGAAGCTCCCGGATGCGCTACCGATCTGTGAGCTGTCAAGAAGGTAGCTGTCGTTCTCATAACTTGCAATAGGAGTGGAAGTAGAAGTAGAAGCGTTCATAAAAGAGAGAGATTCGTCTCTGTTACTAGCCATATCAAAGTGTTCGACACAAGTCCTCAATGGGTAAAAAGGAAAAGTCTTTGTTACAAAGATGAGACTGATGTTTTTCCAGTCATGAGTTGGGGTGTGTAGGGGGGTATTTGATTAGGGAAGGGAAAATGAGCAAACACTTCGTAATCACAATCTTTTGTTGGTTTTTTTTTTAGTTATTACTGTATTTGGGTTAGGAAAAAGACTAGTCCGACCATCTATAAAGTTAGGCAGTCAACCATAAGTCATTCATTCAATTATCAAGGGACATTTTTGTGATTTTAACGAGGAAAATGATATGTTCACAACTTTATTATGCATGTTGATGTGGTGCATATATCACTCTCGTTTTTAGGTACGCTTAATTAACTTTTGAAAAACCGATTTTTAAAGTATGAATCAGACGCTCCTAATAATGTTGATAGCGGTAATGATCTTTTAGGCTTCCGAGTGGCTTAGAGAGTTGAGTGCTGAGGCATCGAGAAAAGTCTCAGGTTCGAGTTCCTCTGGAGACAAATTAGTCTTCCAACGTAGTGTGGGTTCGAAACTTTCTAGAAACAAACGTTGTTTTCCTTCCATATT